>JAJPUD010001111.1:319793-398009 GCA_023553655.1 Myrmecobius fasciatus
TCACTATGACATGTTATAATCAGTTTAGTGGAGGATTAGCTCAGAAAAGACTTATTAGTCTTGCTGTTTTCTTTCTTTTAGCCTTGTAGGATGTTTTCTCATATGACTGCACCTGTGGATTTCCATGGAGGATTCCCTGGAGGAAAAGCAGCTGCTTTCCCTTTAGAGTATTGGGCTCTCCCCTTTTCAGAAAGAGGTTCAAGTTCGTTTCTTAGGCTCATTTACCTCTTGATTTTTCTTGCTGTTTTCTTTTGCGCCTTCCCTTTCAGTCTTCTGATTTTTTTGCACCCTTTTCCCCCTCACACTATAAAAAACTTTCATATTTTTAAAAGAAATATTTCATTTTCTGTCAACCTTAAAAGCACCTAAGTGTTCTTTAAAAAGACAAGACAGACAATTTCTCTACTTTGTAAATAGATAGCAGATTTTTGGCTGTGGCAGAAATACAAGTATCACACTCTCAATGAAATTCAATGAAAAAATGAATTTTTTTTCTCCAACCTGTTGCTCTCCATTCTTATTGGTAGCTTATACTTGATTTAATCTTTTTACATCTTTATTCCCTTGTTTTATATCATTTCTGCTTTTTTCTTCCCATTATGGGGTCAATTGCCTCCATAGATTTACTTCCATAACTGTCTTGATTCTCTTTTATCAGATCTTATTTGGTAGCCATGTTTTTCCTTACAAATTTGTTTTACTCATCTTTTCTTATTTACTTTGCCTTACCAGCTACCCCTTCTTTCTTCTTAAGTTGTTCATCCTCAATTTCTTTGCTCCTTCAGATGGGGAGGAGACCTCATTCTCCCTCAGCTGGGAGTGATCTTCAAATTTTCCTTGTTTGCCCCAAGTTTTCCAAATTACCTTCCCTCAAATTCTACTCTAGTCTTCTTCATTAGTCTCAAGTTTCTTTTCAACTTCATTATTTCCTTCTCCTTCCTGTTCAAGTCAAACTTTTTCCTACAATTTTCTTTGGAAACCAACTCTAAAATTATGTGTTGATTTAATTTAGAGGTCTTTAGCAGGTTCTGTACAGATTTTTCTCTATTTAATTTCAAAAAACACATTAGTACAAAAAGTGCAATCACTTTCATTATGATCTTTTTGCAAATGCTTGTCATGATAACTATAATACCAATTGATCATATTTGGATCAAGTAAGATGATAATTATTAAATGCTTAGTAATAGTGAGCACTATATAAATGTTAGCTATATTGTTATTATTAAATTTCTTGTCATTGAACACATAATAAAACCATTTCCATTAACTGCTTTATTTGTCTCTCTAAGGTGTGCCTGTTCATCATTATTATATCTTGTGTTCATTTTATATATAGTCTGAATACACTTATGTGTGTTTTGTCCCCTATCAGAATTTAAGTTTCTTGAGGGACTATTTCATGTTTGACTTTGTATCCCCACAATTAGCACAGTGTATGGAACATAAATTCTTATTGTCTTCTTTTTTATAGTAAGAATATTAAGATCTATATTATTTAATTCTGCTTTTAGTATGTGTAGACATTCTGTAACTGGTTCCAGTCTAATATAGTCTAGATAATTACGAGAAGCTCTTTGGTCGCATAGTTGTAACTAGAAGTGCCTTCAAAAGACACTAGAAATCCTGGCTATTCATTTTCTTCAGCTGCTCTACCTTCATTGGACTCTGTTGAAAGGGTCTGGAGAGATAGAATTCCCTAAAAGACATGGGATCTTAGGTCTACTCTGCTAAGAGACTGAGGTAGGATTAAGGAGACTGTTTCCCTAAAGTGTTGCTATAATTCTTACAGTAGAAACTATTTTTAACATAATATAATTTTGTAAAATTAAAAGATTTCAGGGAGTAATTTTCATTCAGGTAACACATATACATGCTGCCACCTGTGACCACTCACCATATCTGATGGAACTGGGAAAAACCCAAGTCCTTTCACAGGAAGTCCAAAAGAGACAACATCTCTAGGCTTTTGACAGATGGGAAGTTGGAGTCATTTGTAAGATCTACAGATTGGCTTGCTCTTCCCAGCTCAATGGCCAAACTCATCTGGAGTGTCAGTGGATTGCTATGTCATTTCAAAGTCCTTTATGATGAAGAATGCATCCCAAGCAGTAACTAGGGGACCTCAATTCAGGTCTATTAGTTTTCCATGGGATGTGCTCTTACCAGAGGAGATCAGATGGCACTTCTGCTTACCCTCATTATGTAATGATAAAATTTGAAAAAGAAATTTGGATAATAAAGTATCCTGGATCTACAAAGGACAAAACAAAACCACATTTCATTTTCTTTTCCAAAGTAATTGGGTAAACTGAGTACCTCTGTGAATGTGCCAGATTATTCAATGAATCTTATAGGATCAGTAGTCTATTGCTACAGGAGATATTAGCTGTATGTTCTTCATAAGGTTTGGTATAAAATTTAGTTCTTGTTGGAGGTTGATGTAACATCTTTTCATAATTTTGATAGAAATGCCCTATGCTAATCTTCTCCAGACTAGATCTTTATCAGTCTGCTTCTGCCCACAGGTGTTGGCAAATACCAAGCATTTCTTTGTTATTAATTCAGTATTAGCTGTCTTGAAGCCTATAAAAATTAAACTTTATCAAAGTCCATTTCTGGTACTCATTGACTTTTCCAGTCATTATTGCTTTAAGTCTGAAATTTTTTTTTCTTTTAAATAAAGTCTCAGAAATAAACAAAAGAATTCCAGCTCTGCAATTTTATTCTTATCGCTTAAGCATTGACACTTGTAATAAATTTCTTTCTAGTGATGAAAAAAGTCTCTTGGATGGCACTAAGCCTTCTTTTATTAAGTTTTGCAGCAGACTTCCTCCTATTCAAGTTCAATATCTCTGTAGTCCTTTAGATGCATAATAACAATAAAAAGAGTGAGCTTCATAGTCAACAAAGTGCTTTAAAATTCACAATCTCATTTGATCATTACAATAACAGTGAGATAGGCAAATCGAGTAAGTAAGTTGCCCAGGATTATAACAACACTTGAACTCAAAGTTCAATATTCTGTATATTTTTCAAAGTATCTTCATGTCTTTTGTTACAACTCTAATAAGAGGGACATGAAGGTTGACATTATTACTATTTACATGTATAGTGGTGCATGTAGCTATTCTTATATTCCTCAGCTGATAAGCCCACAAGATATTAACTAGAGTGGGTAAGGTAGCTAAGGGGTTTGGCCATTGGTCAGATTAACATGGCTTTTTAAAAAAGGACAGGAACTAGATTGCTATCAGAATGAAGCTAACATGTTCTCTTCCCCATCCTGCTACTTAGCTGCAATGATTTTAATAATGATGCTGCTCATTTTGAGAATGAAAACAGGGGCAGATGATGAATTCTTGTTAGCACAGTGAGGAAGAATTATCAAGCTAGCTAGGTCAAGAGCTGATGTAGAGCAGGAAAGCAGCAGTGGTTGGAGTTAGTTTTTTGCTACGTCATTTCAAAGTCCTTTATGATGAAGGATGTGTCCCAAGCAGTGACTAGGGGACCTCATTTCAGGTCTATTAGTTTTATTAGTTGGAGTGAGCTTTGGGAGAGGAAGGTTTGAAGCTAAGTACCACAACTGTGGTTTTTGATTTGCTTTCTTGCCAAACCAAAGAGAAATGAAAAAAAAGTTGCTGTATACCATTTAAAAAATTATTATGCTTAACAAATTGAATATGTTTATGCCATATTATGTAAATTCCATTAAAACAACAGGGATAAGAAGTAGAATTTTTCTACTAATTTAGGTACCATGAACCAAGAATCCATATATATTGAACACCTATAAAGAGAGGGAAAGTGTTGCTACCTACAAAAGGGTAGAACAGACAATTTTTATGGATGCCCATGGTTTTGACAGTACTTTTATTGAACAGAATCAGAAAACTTGATCAAATAATGCCCCTGGTATTTAAATATTTAAGAAAATCATCCTGTAGGGTAAATGGCCTAAGGTCAGATAGTAAATTTGTGGCAGAAGGGATTAGAATCTAGAATTTAGGTTCTAGATCTCTTGAATACTAATCTCTCTTTCTCTATGTGTATATATATATATGTAGATACAATGTATAACATGTATATATATGTATGCATATAATGCATAATACATGCACACATATACACATATAACATATATATGTATCTATTTATATATATCCATAAATTGGTTTGGGAAAAAGTCTTTATTTAACTAGTTGTACCCCTAGGAAGTCGACTACTCTGGGAATACCATGAACAACTTGACTATCATAGTTGTCATCCCAAAGCATTCTGTGTAGTGCTTTTGGTGCTAAGTACTCCTGAAGTGTTTTGTATAGGCATGACCTCTGACTTCTAGGCAATTTACAATCCTAACTTTTAGCCAATAGTCCATTCTTTAATAAAGATGTATGGATAAGTGACAAATACTCTGACTCTTCCTGGCTCCTCAATTTCAGGAAATATGTTTTCCTCAGAGCATTTTTGGTTTGTTCCCTCATAGTTTTAGATAAATTATCTGAAAATTCAAGGGAAAAATCTGATGAACAAAGATTTCAATACACATTTATAGAATCTTAGGATTCTAGAATTGAAGGGACTTTAGAGATCATTTAATACAATCCCTAACTGAAACATACTTTCTTCCTATGCCATCTCCCATCAGCAGCCATAAATTCAGGTTCTTGGAGTCCACCAATGATGGAGAACTTACCATCTTCAAAAGCAAATCATTCTATTTGGGGATAGCTTGATTTATTAGAAAATTGTTTCATATTTTGAGCCCAAATCTACTTCACTGTAACTTTTGCCAATTTCTGTTCTCCCCTCTGGGGTAAAGAAATTTTGACCTGATCCATCTTTGATGTGTGGAGTTTAGTGTATTCTTTTCTATTTCTTTATTCATTGGTTCTTTCTAGAGGATGTCAAAATCTTGGTATAGAAATCAATAATTAATTGCTAGGTACTGTAGGGGTAGCTAGGTGGCAATGGTTAGAGCACTGGGCTTGGAATCAGGAAGACTCATCTTCCTGAATTCAATTCTGGCCTATGGTAGAACCAATTCACCCTCAGGTCCCCTCTTTTTCTTATTTATTCCCCTCAACATCCTTTGAAGACATTAAGGTTTTGAAGGGAAATTTGTTTTTTCTCAGATTATTAGAATGTTAGCACTACTTCACCAGTCCCCTCCAGCTGCTCAAATGGATTTGTCTTTATACATTCTCTTTCTCTCTCTCCCCTTTTCGTCTTCCCTCTCTCTGTGTCTCTCTCTATGTCTCTATCTCTTTGTTTTTCTATTTCTATCTATCTGTCTCTCTCATTCTTTCTTCTGCTCTCTTTGTTTTTATTTCAAAGTCCCTACTCAGCTCTGATTGTTTCATCAGAAATTCATGAAAGCCCTTTATTTAAAAGTTCACCCCCCAATATGATTATAATTAGCTTTGCAGAATAAGTTAGTCTTGGTTGTATAGCCTATTTTTTTTTGTTTGTGTTTTGGAATATTGTTTTCTAAGATCTCTCATTTAGTAGAAACTGTGGACCTAATTATGATTAGTTGGTATGTGAACTACTTCTCTCCATGGGCTTGCAGTATATTTTCTTTGATGTGAGAGTTCTGAATTTTAGCTGTGACATTTCTGTGATTTTTGTTTTTGGAATTTTGTTTAATGGATACTTTCTATCTTTACTTTATCCTCTAGTTATAATAAATATCAACTATTTTATTCATGATATCTTGAAATTAAGTGTGCAAGCTTTGTGTTTTTTTATGGTTTTCGTCGAGTCCAGTGATTCTGAAATGATTCTCCTTGACATCTTTTCTAGGTCACAAGTTTTTGATTTCTTTTTAAAATTTTTCTCCTATTTTTCAATCTCTTGATTTTGTTTTAACATTTCTCACTGTCCCATGGAGTAACTGATTTCAGTTTGGCCTATTCAAACTTTCAGGAAAACTGTTACTTGAATAAATTTATCTTTTTTTGTCCTGAGTTATTAATTTTTCTTCTAGTTCTTTCTTCATGATATTTATTTTGTTTTAAACTTTTTCCTTCATTTACTATAGGTATACATAAAAATATTTTTCTTTGAGTCTTTGCTTATTGTTTTTACAGGGTTAATTTCAATGTTTATTCTCTTTTTTTGGGGTGGGGGATCTTTATAGCTTGAATAATTGCTTATGCTAATTGGAGTTTTGTGTGACTTACTTGTCTATATAGGTTTAGGTAGGGGCTTAGTGCCAGATTTCATGTCTACAACATACTGCACTTTTGGATGGAATAGTGAGCTCTGCTTGCTCTTATCTATGTCTCCTAAGTTCTTGTACTGATCTCTACCTCCTGGATCTTTGAGGTTCAGAGCACTACATTTTCAATGCCTTCAATGGCTCATCAAGACAGAGTGCTAGGAATCTTTGAGGCTCTGGATAATTGTGCTCTCTGGATCTGAACAATGGCCCCCAACTCTGGTTCCCATGTCCTTGAGACTTCCAAAGTTTTCATGAATAGGCTTTCTGACCTTCATAAGGACTTCTTACAAGGGTACTTGGATATCTTTCTGCTCTTCCTACTTCCAGATGAAGAGCCTGCTAGCAGGCTACAGATATTTCTTGATTGTAGCTGGACTGGTTCACCATCTGTTCTGGTCCTGTCTTTGCTAATGTTCTTTCCTGTGGCTTTTGGCTGACTCTTTGTTGCAGTTTTGGTGTAGAAAGAGACACAATGTATTTTCTTATTGGATTTTTGATAATTTTGAAGTCAGATGTGAGCATTGGGTATTTTTGAAATAGAGTGAGAACTAGGTGGTCTGCTACATCTTTGGGAACATATAGTTGTTAAGATGAGTATGGGAGTTGCAGCAACAGAGCTTTTGTATCTGAAAAGAATCAGTAGTTCTTACTAGAGATTGACTAAGAACAAATTTCATCAATTTTCTTCTTGCTAGTTGAGTCGAGTTATAATGAAATTCAAGGGCCAGCATTTTCAGCTAGGTTGTATTCTATAGTAATTTGACGCACAGAAACATTGTTAGAGTGTCATCCTGGCCTTTATACACTGCTGGCTAGTAATTATTTGTATTTATGCCCAATTTTGATTGACAGGTGACTTTACTAGTTTCTTCAGGACTCTATTTTAAAGTAATATTTCTCAACACCAAGACATTAGAATTGGATTAACATAAGTTATCAGGAACTTATTTCTCAGAATAAAATTAGATTGGTATGAAATGATTGTATGTTTGTGATTGTTTCTTGTGGCTTTGTCTCCTAACATTTGTTCCCCAGGGGAGATAATGAAGGATATATAATTAATCTTAGGAAGAGTAGAACTTTGAGGAGCTGAATGTCAGAAGTATTGCATGATTTATCCTGGCTTACCTTTTAACTTCATACATATAGAAATAAAACAACCTATAAATAATGAATAATGGTTATCTTTCACATTTATACTAATTGATGTTTAGACTTGACCATTCTTTCTAAAGTCACTGGAAAGACACGATGGAAAAAGCCTACACTAAGGATGTAAGAATTTTAAAAGAGAGCCAGGGTCAATGTTGCCAGCATCTCTAGTGAGATTGCAAAAGAGAAACCCATCACCTGTCCTGGGATTGTAAAAAGCATTCAGTCAAGACAGCTCATAGCACTTTGTCAAGGCAAGTGATGCAATTCAAGTACAATTGCTGAATGCTACACTTAGCAGACTAAATCATGATCACGATCATCATGACTAGGGTTTATGTAGTGTATTGAGGTTTGCAAAATGTTTGTAAATATTTCATTTTATCCAACATATCTGGGTGGTAGGTATTATTATTATTATTATTATGACTATTTTAGAGATGAGGAAACTGAGGTTTTAGTGATGAAGAAACTGAGTTACAGGTCACACCCTGAGGATCTGAAGCTGAATTTGAACTCAGATCTTGATTCCTTCCACATCCAGCACTTTTTGTACTGAACCAGCAAGCTGTCTAAGAAGGCTAACTTCCTATATACTTTTTTCTAGAAAAAATAATTTTGGAAAAGAAATTTGTTTCATCAGAATCCTAAAACAAATACACAATTCCATTTCTGAGGATTACTTTTAAAAAGATGACAAGTTTTTTCTCTGACATTTTTCATATAGAACTTGATCCTTACTACAGGGGAAATCTAATGAATGACAAGATTATATCCTTACATGATATTCTAGGGTCAGCATAGGTTTATCCTGATTGCTTAAATGTTTAGAAAAAAGGAAAAAAATTGGTTTTAAACAATAAGCCAACCTTTATGGGCGTGTATATTAGTTTTCTGATAGAATTTTTTCAATTCTGAAATAGCTTAAGATAGAGATGTAGCTTGATAACATTTGCTTAGTGATGATTTTTAACTTAATATCACTGGAATTCTCTGATCCCCTCCCTCTTCTGCAACGTAGAACTTTTTTATTATAAGTAACAATTTATCACAAGTAACAGTTTCCTTTTTTTTTTTGCCTTTGTCCTTCTTTTGTTGCTATTGGTGATGATGACATTCTAGCCACATTCCAAGCTTCAAATATTTCATAGTAATAATGAAAGAAAAATGCTGTTTGTTAAATTTCAAATTCTCATCTCATTTCAATTATCTCTTTCTTAACTGCATATCATGTCTCATAAAATGATGAACACTTTCCAATTTACTGAAACAGTTGTTCTATAGATAACCAATATGCTTGAGTGACTCACTACTGACATATCTTCATCATCCTTGGAAAGAAGAGTATGTGTGCTCGTATGTGGACACACACACACACCAGCACACATGAATGCAGGCAGAATGAAGAAATATGTGGACTGGGTAGAAGAATATGAGCTTTTTACACTCCAAAGACAACATTTATAGATTGTATCAGGAACAGATTTTATTAAAATTGTGACAAATTTTGCAAAATCCTATGTATGGTTCATTAAGAGAATGTTACTTTAAATTATGATTAATTAGATTAAACTTATGAAAATGTGTTATTTGTTCAAATCAAAAGGGTGGGGAGAGATGATGGATGATGGAAGAGTGTGATAAATGAAGAAAGCAGCTGAACTAAATTGAATGTGTATTCATCCGTTTTCACTTCATAACTAATGATAAATTGAGCATGTCACATTTAACAATACATGTCTGAGCTTAAGCACACAGCTTTAGATCCTGTACTCTAATGCCTTGTGTCAGGTAGTTGAGTCGCAGAGATTGAAATTTTGCTTGTTGGAATCTGTGCAGTTCATTATCTGCCTACCTATTAACCACTGAAAACAAATATGAAAACTCTCCCCTGGCTTAAGTTGGAAAGCTAAAAGGCTGGGTGTTTAATAAATAATCAGGAAATATGGTAGAAGCACAATAAATTTAGGGTTTCTCATAAAACTTCCATAAAATAGATTAGGATGATTAGCTGGCAGAGGTGGAAAATACAGGGATTGTAGAAAAATCTCTCTTTCAAATGTGGTCATGTTTATCTTTACCCGTGTTAAATAGAAAAAAACAAACAAATCTAAACAAATAAATTAATAACAACAACAACAACCCCTTTCTCATATAAAGATAATTTGGGAAATTTGAAAGTGATACTTAAATAGTTTCTTTTAGTTTCCTGAAATCACAAAGATTTCTCATTCTCCTTCCCCAATTTTGAGCCTGATTGTCTCCTTCTAAAATACCAAACTGGCATTGGAAATATGGAGAACAGGGATAGAGAGGCAATAGCAAAGGAAATTCCTGGGAAAAAAATTTCCTCTTCTTTCGGCTTCTGGTTAGGTTAAAATTAAAATTATTCAGGCTTGCTTCAACAAGTTAAGGATGATTTATAAAGATAATGAAGAATTGTTTTGAAAATTCACTTTTGAAAATTCAAGCTAGTTAGACTACAAGATCTGACACAGAGGCAGTATTTCAATAAACTTTAATTTAATTCTTACTGAAATCAGAGCAGGGCAATGGGAAATGAAAGATGTTTCCTGAAAAGGTTACTCCAACCTTTTATTTTATTTCTATTTATCTATTTTTGGAGCCTTTGAAAGCATTTGGTTCAGATTAATTTTGAGTTGTGGTTAAGGTTTCTAGTCAGTTTTGATTTTTATCTAAACTTCTCTAACAAGCACTATTTCAAAGCCTATTTTAATATTCTTATTTTGACATTTCTAAGAACAATAAGACTTTTAATGGTCTGAATCTCATTTGATGGTAGCCTTTCAGAATTTATTTATGCCTGGAGGACAGTGGGAATTTTGAATGAGAATTCTTTCATTCCTCAGCCACTCAATTAGATGAAACAGGTGAACCAAGGTGCTCTAAAAGATGGAGGAAGAAATAAACAGTAGAAACTCAAGGAGTAATGAAGACATGCTATCCATGGGAGGTAGTGTGACAGGCAGAGTTATTTAATTTTAAATATATGACTAGCAAGGATTCCTATACTAAGGGATGAACTGGAAGCACTTGAAAGGCCTAAGTTTGATACAGAGAGCTAAAAGTTAAGATAAGCTAATATTTTTAAAGATGAAAGTGAATGGCAAATTTTTATGTGAATTCAAGCACTGTACACATATAACAATACAATGTCCTATATGGAGCCATAATTCAAGTCACCAAGTGGTTGTAAGGTACTATACAAAGAGGGCAGCTTCATGGCATGGTGGATAAAGCACTGTTCTTAAAGTCAAGAGGACCTGAATTCAAATCTAGACTCTGACTTTACTAACTATATGACCATAATCATATAAAACTGAGACCTCTCTGGTTCAATAATAATAAAAATATAGAGTAGGAACTGAAAGATCATTAATTAATCAAATCATTTTATCCCAATTGCCTCCAACTCCCCTCCTCCCCCCCAAAAAAAACAAGTCTGAAAAAAACAAAAACAAACAAAAAAAGGCAGTATGTGAAGGTAAATTCACTAAAACATGGATTTTAGTTTAAGGTGACTCCCTCTTGGACTTGACACAAGGATTGCTCCTAAAATGCAAGAAGAATATTGTTAACATAATACCAGCTTCAATAACCTTCTAAAGAGGAAACATGTTGTTTCTACATCAAATTCCTTGCCTTTTCTAGGTTAGTACATTATCTATTTTAATACAGGGGACATCCCTTAAAACAACTGCTTATTATCTTTGGAAAATATTGTCCTTAAGTTGGGGGAAAATGTTTAAGTTATAGCTATACTACACTGTTGGATGGAGGAAATCCTGGAAGAACTATGTCACTTATTTCTGATGTAAGAGTACATTTCATAGCCAAAGACAATTCATCTGTTAGGTTTCTGTTGGAGAAATATTTACTTGACTATGGGAAAAGGGCTTGAGTGATAATGAAAGTATAGAAACATCATTTAGATCAAAGAGGAAGTTGAAATTGAAGTGGAAATGTTTATTTGCTGTTTTTAAAAAAGGGACTGATTTTTGTCTAGAAGAAAAGCTATAGAAAATTCTAACTGGAGTATGTGATGATGAACATAGCAAATTATTTTAATTTTATGTAGCTCCAATTTTTAAATTTAGTATAATACCAGCATAAATATGTATTCCTATATGGGATGTTATTGTATCTTTAAGAAGAAATAAAATTTAGGAATTATCATTTATCATCATTGAAGAATTTTTGAGAAGACTGACATTGGTTAACTGCCATTGTGATAAGACTGAGATCAGAGATAAAAAATAAAGAGAACTTTTTTTTCTGAGAAAGAATGTCAGAGAGAGAGACAGAGAGACAGAGAGACAGAGAGACAGAGAGAGAGAGAGACAGAGAGAGAGAGAGACAGAGAGAGACAGAGAGAGAGACAGAGAGAGAGACAGAGAGAGGGAGGGAGGGAGGGAGGGAGAGGAAATAAAACAATTTTTTTTCCTGAAAGATAGAGTGCATTATTCCTTATTATGTGAAGAAGCATCAAGATGAGAATTCTTGAGATTTTAAAACTGGCATCCTGAGAAAGCTGAATTGATAGTCTGTGATAGTCTCACTGTGATATGTTGTTCAAATATTTAAATATATCTTTTCATTGTCTATTAAGCTGTTAGTAAATTGAATAATATATAAGATCAGTAATTTTTTTCTAAGTATACAAAATTGAGATTTCATATACAAAGAGATGAGTACACGTTCATAGGAAAGAGACTTCTCTGCTTTAATAATAAAAATTAGAATAGGGACTCAAAGATCATTAATTAATGATTTTGCATTTAAATTAATTTAAAATTATTTATTTATTTTTAATTTATGAAATAAAACAAGCATTTCCATAACATGTAGAATAAAAAAGATGATTGCACATGAATCTATTAAGCAATTCTATTGTATACATTTTGCTATTTCTTTTAAATATATAATAAAGTTATCATGTAACTATTTTTTTTTCTTCTCACATTCCTCTCCCCCCAAGACAAATTTTAAACATAAAAATGTGTGTATGTAAATTCATTCTACAAATTCTTTTATTTATCAATTCTTTCTCTGGGTGTAGATAGAATCTTCCTTCATAGGTTCTTTGCAGTTAATTTGGGTCTTTATAATAGTTAAAATAACTTAGGTGCTCAAAGTTATTCTTAAAAATTTATGAAGAAATATCCCTGATTATTTTCAAACCAGGAGTAATTACTAAAGTAACATATCAAGAAAACCATAACCAGTATGGTTGCATAAACTTCACATCATACAAGCTACACATGAGAGTAGCTAAACCCTTTTATATAAGTAAAAATAATAGTAATAATAATATCAGTATTATATAGTCATAAGTCATAAACAACTATGAGGTTCATGAAAGTGATCATTTAAAGGTCAAGGGAGAGGTGGACATGTGGTGGGTGTGAGTAGACTACAACACATATGAAATGAGAAGCTACAAATAAATGCTAAAGGATATCATCCAATAAATGTATGATTAAAAAGAAGATGGAAGATAGTAAGAGCAGGGGATAATCAATAGATAGCTGGAATGTACCACTGGTGTAAGAATAACATATAATTGTAGTAGGATGCTGTTTGGTGTGGAATACTTATCTGCTTCTCCCCTAAGGATCTCTTCTCAGCTCCATTTTCTCTCAGGAGAGGGGTTAGACTTTGAAACAATTTCACTTTTTAGGCCTTTACACTCCTGCCTAAGAGCCTAGAAGAGAATCATTTTAAGTTTAGGTTTGATTAATGTAAAGGGTTTCCCCAAAGAGTAGAAAGGCAATATATGTAGAATGTAATTCAGGTATACAGCAGCTATTAATTTTCTCCACTCAAAAAATAAATGCCCCAAACACAAAAGACTCACAAATGTGCATAAGTCAAAAAGCTTAATAACTTAGAACCGCTGTTATACTCTTCCAGGAGATTGATATTTATATATTATTTCATAAAGAATTTTTAAAAAAAAATATTGAATAACGTTTGACTACCTTGGTTCTGAACTGGCAAACCAGACCAAGGGTGGGCCCTTCCTCTTGTTAGGGATCATCTTCTCCAATAAACATTGTGGTTGTTGTGAAATATAACCAGCCCCAACTCCAGGAGCTCCTAATATCTTGAACTCACAAGGTTTTCTCTAGGACTAGAAAAAAAAAAAACATCTCATGATTGTTGCTTATTCACTTATAAAGCAGAAAAGTGAAGTGAGGGCTTTGGAATTTAGTCTTAAACTCACCTGGGCAAGAACAAGTATTGATTGCCATCTATGAGTAAACATTTCTGCCGTGGTGGAAGAACACACAATTTTTTCCTTTTTTCCTTTAGAGAGGAAGAGCTAACATCCTCAGTAGATGGGAGAGGAGAGGGTTGCCAGAGGGGAATTGTCCACTCAAACATCTCATGAATCTTCTCCCAATCCTGCAGGCCTGGGTGGGTGGAAAGGAAGATAGACTAGGAGTAAATAACCATTTCAGGTATATCACATTGTCTCTGAATGACCAGCTCTTCAATGTTTCCATGGAAAAGAAAGCATGGAAGGCTCCCAGAGTTTTAAGTAGATCCTTTGTGCTGAAATTTTGGGAAGACAATTTTCCTACAGGATGGATAGATGAGTATAGATTTTCATTGGTACAAGGAATCAATTAATTGACAGTTAATAACTATCCATAATATTTCCAGACATTGTATTGAGCACTAAGGATCCAAAGACAAAAATGAGATTTTTTTTTAGGAAAATACAACCACAAGAGTACTAGTGATTAAATAATTCCTTGCATTTATAGACTGAAACCATCTCCTACCTTTTGGTTAGGCACCTGGGGATTACAGACTGGGATAAACCCCTGTCTCCTCACTAGGCATCTGCATTTACCCAAGAGCCATTCCTTGTTTCTGGGATTCTGGATTAGGACAAGCCATTTCCTGTCTCCTCCTCTTGCTAAACTTCCCATCTAGACAGAAGCAAGGGCTACAACCCCACTAAGTTCATCCCATTTCAGAGCAATAGGGTAAGATTAAATAATTGAGGGATGTGCTGACACACATCATTAACCTTGAATCTTCTAAACCCATCAGCAGACCTCATTATTTCTCTGCTTGGATTTGTTCAACCAAGGTCAACAAAACCAAAATAACAAAGGCCATTGAGAGATTTTTCTAAAGTGCATAAGAATACAAGAATGAGATCAGAAAAAGAAGTGGAGGGAAGAAACAGACCTGAAACATCATGGACTAAATAAACCTCACAATGCCCTAGTTATAAAACTAAATTACAGAATGAGAAGGCACATAAAAGGAAAGAAGGGAGGAAGAAGATAAAGGGGAATACATGATATATCCTAATTAGGGCAAAGGTTAGCAAAAAAGAGAAATAACTTCTATAGTCTCTCAGGAAGAAGTGTCCTCAGGAGAATGGACAAGGAGGCAAAGGGAGAAATGGAAAACAGAGATTAGGAAAAGGGGAAATCTTGTTTTAGTGATGGGAGCTGGTACCACTAGGGAGATGGATGATTTCAGATAAAATATGGCAAGACCTAGATGAATTAATATCAAGTAAAGTAAGCATGACCAGGAAAATTTTGTACACCATAATAGCAATGTTATAACAATGTTCAACTGTAAATAAAATTTAGCTACTCAGATTAAAACAATGATATAAGACAATTCTGAAAAACTCATGATGAAAAAGTGTATCCATATCCACTGAGAAAATTGATGAACTGAGTAGAGATTGAAATATAATTTTTTCATTTTCTTCTTCTTCCTTCTTTCTTTTTCTTCTTCCTTTCTTTTTCCTTCCATAACTAATATGGAAATATGTTTTATATAATTTCATATGTATATGTATATGTATATATGTATAATTGACATCATATTGCTTGTCTTCCCAATGGGTTGGAGAGTAACTGGACAGAGGGAGAGAATTTTGAACTCAAAAGTTTTTAAAGAATGCTAAAAAATAAATAAAAAATGTATTTAAAAATAATAAACTGAAAAATCAGAATATTTAAATGATCCTTAAAGAAATAAAGAATAAATTAATTACCTGATAGAATATTCAGTATTCATGGTTGAGCTATATGAATATACTTAAAATGATAATAGTAGCAAATGAATTTATAATTTTAATACCATACTAATCAAACTATTAAAGGCACACTTTATAACAGAGATGTTAAACTCATTGTCTACAAAACATCATGTAGCCTGAACAATTACATTTTAATTGGAAAAAGTTCAATAAAAATACAAAACAGAATAGATAATGTTAATTTCTGATTTTCTAAGCTAATATGCTTCCTGCAAATCTTGCCTTATTTTATCTAAAATTATCTCTCTTCTTATTTCTTGTAGCCATCACAATCAGACCTGATATATAAAATTTCATTTCATAAAGATAAGTTTTCCTTATTCCAAGCCCAGTTTTCAATCCACTGCCCACTTAGAAATTATAAGTATCCAGAAGAATGAAAGGAAACAAAATAAAATGAATTTCAGAAAGCAACAAAATGCAAGAAATTTAAAGTGCCAACTGAAAGAATTTATAGTGAATTCAGAACAAATTAAAACTATGTTTCAAATACCAAAGGACATGATGGATAAATTTAATAATTTCAAAGAAATTTTATGTAATTTATTCAAATGACCAGGAAAAAACTTTCAAATATAAAGGAAAGAAAATTTATATGAGACTTATAGAAGTCATTTGTTCAGTCCTGATTTTCTTTTGGGGAATGCTTCAAACTTTTTTTTTTTTGAGTGCTTGTCTGTTTTCTTTTTTCTTTTTCAGGGTCTGTCACATTGTTTATACCTTGAGCTCCTTCATTCTTCAGGACATTTTTCCCTCTGGTGATTTCTTTTGGGTGCATAATAGTCTCATACAAATTTTCTTTCCTTTATACTTGAAAGTTTTTTCCTAGTCACATGACCAAGAAAAATTCTGATTATTATTTAATGAGAAAATAAATAAAATCTACTGTGTTACTTCCTCCTTTGCAATTTCAATGTGTGTGTATATTTCCTGTATATGTGAAATATAAGTAGTATAAAATGATACTCAAATGGCTCAATATAGCATGAAGATGACCCAGAATTCTAAAAAGTTAAAGTCTGTGGTGTCTGATTATGCCAAAAAAGAGTTAGAGTCTCCATCGGGTAATGGACTGTTTGTCTTTCATCTAAGTCTAAACCTAGCCAAATTCAGAAAGGTTTAGAGTAACATTGTTGTAAGGTGATGTTTTTGGAGGGGACCATGGATGCTCAAGAAGGCTATCCTACAAGGTGAGGCAGTCTAAAAGGCAATCTATCTGTGTAGAGAAAGTACTTCCACAGAAGAAATCAATGATACTTGAAATATTGAAGCACAAGTGTGTGTGTGTGTGTGTGTGTGTGTGTGTGTGTGTGTATTCTGCCCTACCTGGTTTCCACTCTGTGGAACAAGATGGCTCTTCCAGAATAAGCTCATCACTTCTATACTCACTACTAAACTGCTAATTCTAGTCTTGATGGATACCTGGGACCTCTTCTCCCTTTCCATTGGAGACCTGGAGAGCAGAGTACCAAGTTTCTCTCAATGCCTTTCTTTATAGAGGGCAGAAACTGCCTTTTTGTATTTATTACCCTGCCTGGTTTCAACTCTATGGAACAAGATGTTCCTGGGCTAATTACTCCCTAATGTCCCAGTCTGCTCACTCCCTACTTATTCGCCTCCTTTTCTGTATTGTTTCCCCCTTTAGTTAAAATTATTAAGGGCAAGGACTATTTTTCATTTTTATTAATTGTAACCTCAGTTTTAGTATAGGTCCTGGTACATAATAGGTACTTTATAAATGTGTGGGTAGCATATGTGTGTCTGTATATGTATGAGAAAGACTGAGAAAGAGAGACAGAGATAGAAATAAGAGAAGAGGGAAGATAAATATTGCATTTCATTTCAGGACTCCCCCAAATCTTGGTTTTTTTGGTTCTTAAATATCCAAAGTTTGGGCCTTCTCAGGGCCTTCCACAGGCTTTTGAAATTAAAATGCAACATGAATAGATTTTTTCCTCCTAATGTTTAATTTTTGGTTGATAAATTTGTGATCAATTAATAGAATTAATTATCAAGGTCTTGTAGACATGACACTGTATTATTAAACGTGTTTTCTATTGTGTTCAGATACTTGCTTACTACCAGAACAATACTTCTACCTGTCCCACCTCCCTAAAATCCAAATTCAATTCCTATGGAGTTTTTACTTAATTCTTAGGAATAAGAGTCCAGAATCATGGCTATGAAGTAGATTAGAAAGGCTTGGAAGAGGTGTTACTATTCTCAAGCATATTCCTTTTTTCTCTTCTCCAGCCAAGCAAAATCACTGAGGGGAGGAAGTGCCAGTCTCCATAGTAGTAGTTTTAGAGTGAAATGTAAATGAGTCTTCTTCATTAAAGGTGAGGTAACAAGATGGTTTGGTATTTAAGTCTGTGTAATGATTAGAACTTCCTGTAACAGTTATGATGATGATGAGATTAGATGAATTGAACATTCATTCTAGGTTAATTCATATCCTTTTAACTAATTAGAAGAGTTTTTTTTTTTAAAGATTAATAGACTCCATCCACATTTTCTTGGCACTTCTTTATCCTTTTACAAAGAGCTTCTCTGTTGTGAATGAAATTCTTGTCTAGTCTGACTGTGTAGCTCTAATTGCCACCAGGCAAGATTCAGGAGTCTATGATATGTAGCTCATACTATCTTAGAGCTAAAGTCAGAAGAGACTTTTAAAATCATCTAGTACAACATCTGAATTTTACAGATCAAGAAACCAATACACAAAAAGTAAAATAATTTGCTTGGGATCACACAGGGAATAATCAGCAGAAGGAAAACTCAAATCCAGGTCTTCTGACTACAAATTTCTCATTTTCTCTACTTGACTATGTTGTTTCCCCAGTGTTCAACTTTAACTATTGGGGGAAAGTGTTTCTGAGACCTATTGATTTAAGCCACTTAGGAAAACCTTTAAATTGCATCTCTGGGTAGATTATTTAACTTTAGGCCCCACTCCCTTCACCCCCACTCTGGCAACTTTTTAAAATTATAAATTACACATCCAAAGTGGTAGGATTTCCCTAAAAGCAATGAAATTACAAGTTTTAAAACAAAACAAAAAAGAGGACATTGAAAAAAATAAACATAAAAGAGGTTGGGGGGGAGGCTGGGTAGTGCTGAAACATTCTCATTGGGAATGGGTTAAAGAGGCAATACCATATACATATAGAAGGGTATAAGTCTGAATTCAGAAAAAATTAAGAAAGCAAGGCCTGGGGTAAGGGAAGAGAGCAAGAGGGATTCTTTGAGTGATGGGTAGATTAAGGAATAGGAAAGCAGTGTAGTGAGTGGTTAGAAGTAAAGCAGAGGAGTAAGGAGGAAGTGAATGGGGGAGAAGAATAGAAAGGAAAAAAAATAGGAAGAAGAAAAATATGCAAGTAATTATAGCTTAGAATGTGAATGGGCTGAATTTGCCCATATATTAAATCTAAACATAAAACACTTTTTATGCAAAAAAAAACTTAGATCTAAACAATTGAAGTACTATTTATTGTTTATGGGTAAAGTCAGTATAATAAAAAATGGCAATTTTATCAAACTAATCTATGTATTGCCATCCCAATTAAATTACTTACTGGCTTAGAAAAAAATAATAACAAAGTTCAATTAGAAGAACAAAGGTCAGGAACTTCAAAGAAACCAGGGGGAAAAATATAAAAGAAGTAAATTCAGTAGTATTAGACCTTAAAACATATTATAAGGTGAAACTATTGTTAAAGTGAAAAATGGATAATTTTAATTATTTTTATGTTAAAATGTGCTTAAATAAAAAAAAACAAAATAAATGAAACATATGCAGCCAAGAATAGAAGAAATGAAGAAAACTTATAGACAATATTTCAAATAGAATGTGATTGGGTTACAATATTTCTGAGGTCTGGGAAATAAACTGGTTAATTTAGGAAAACATGGAAAGAGTTGGATTTACAAAAAGTATTATCCACCTCCAGAGATGACAAATAGAACAAACATAGTATGATCTTTCATATGAATATATGTGTATATGTGTGTATTTTATAGATATATGTGTGCATGGGTATATAGTTTTATGTGTGTGTGTGTCTATATGCCTAACTGCAACCTCCTTTAGTGGGTGGGAAAGGGGAAAAATAAAGTAAAAAGTGCATAGCAGAGAAAAAAGAAAACCTACAAGGAAACAAAGAAAAGCAGAGCAGTTATGAAAACAATGTGTAATATTTATTATATAGGTTTTCTTGAAATGGAAATTTATTGCTTTATATTGAATCCTCTCTTATTTTCTTCTGTGTACATGACAACTTTTTCTTTTCTTATTTTGTACTTAAGTTTAAAATAAATTACTGTAATAATAATAATAATAATAATAAAGAATACATCCATTTGTAAGCAGAGGCAAAATATTTTAGAACAGTTCCTGGATTGCAAGGGATATCCAAAAAGTTATGCAAAGATTTTCAGTATAAACTATTTGATTCTGAATGTATTCAACTCCAGATTGAGTTATAATCACAGATTGGCCACTCATTGGTTGTGTATCCTTGCACAAATCAATAAACCCATTTGTACAAACCATGCTTGATGAGCATCTCCCAATTCAAATGATATTCTGGACTGGTTAGAGATTAAAATTCTCATCATTGTCAGACGTTCTTTGTAGCTTCAATATGATTATTCTCAGTGGTTCAGGGGATTGTGAGTGGAAGGTGGGATATTAACATAGGAATATGTATGTATATGTAAATACCCAGGTTTTAGTCAAAGTTTTGTGGATCAATAAAATGTGTTATGTACTCCTGCCAGTCCATGTGCTGGTCATTGGGAAACATTGTCTTTAATGTCTTCTAAATTCCTTTTCACATTTCTTATCTGTCTCTTTCATTATAGAATTTTATAATAATTGTGAATTAAAGAAAATATTATTATTGAACTTTTTTTAAAAGAGTGTATAAAGTTGGGAGACAAGAGAAAATCTCATGCGAGAAAAATCAAGTTGACTAATATTACTGAAATGCTTGTGTAAAAGAGCTTTTCTTATACATGCTCAGATCAACTAAGAAGTCCACGTTTGGGAGAAGGTATTCAGTGTTTCTCTACCACATGTGTGGGAGTAGTTTTTTTTTCCCAATTATCTGCATAGCTAGACCAGCCAGTGTCTAAAAATTTCCACCCTTGGATACTATAATTTTTTTCTTTATGGATTTTTGAGAAGGTGAAGGATGTAGTCACTCAGAGCTCAGGCACCATGGACTACTTGGGTTAGGGGAATGACTTCCTTCCCCCTTTATCTCCTTTTAACCTCTGGCCCTAAAAATGAGATTGGAAGTGGTTTGGTTGGTCCATTTGTCTTTTTAGGTTCTAGGAGCAGTTGATGGAATCTCCACTGGATATGGGAGTCTGAGCCACTAATGATCTTGAAGGTAGGATTGTAGACCAAATGTGGAGCCAGCCAACACGTCAGGACAACCTTAAGAAGCCATAGGGAGTGAGACTTGAGTGCCATGGTAGACTTTGGATTTAGAATTTGGGATTATGATATATAGGAAATGAGCTAAACCATGGACCTGGTCCCCTTTCCCTTGTCACACTATAACATAATACAGGGGATGGAGGGACATTGTTTCTCCAGGCTTTGGATTGATGTTTAAATGTTTATTTTTATTATACTCTTGAAATATATATTACTTTGAAAAAGTTAATCCAGCTATTAAGTGGTTATATGAAATTGAGTTGAGAGGACTGCCTACAATTGGGAGGGAGGGTGGAATCAATGGCAGAGAGCCTAGAGAGCCACAAATTTCCTCAAGAGTACTGAATAATCCTGGGGGAAGTGTGACATATATCATATTGGGGCTTCATGCATGAGAAGTCCAAATAACTACTATCATATGGAATACTTGGTTGAGAACAAGATATAATAAACCAGAAAGGTGAAAAGAGGGCAGTTTTTTAAAAGCCAAGATACTCTTTTGCAAAAGCTACTCAAAAATGTTAAGTGATTATGGTAATGTGGAATGCTAATAACTATATCTCTAAAATGGAAGGAGAACAATCATTGAGCCAATGGCAACAGAATCTCTAAACTTTTCAGGGAACCTTAAAAATCCTGAAGAAGAGATGTAGACTGCCTGGTTCTGAGAGAGTAGATGCAGAGCATACTCATTACATTAGTTCTAGTTTAAAAATTTTAAAAAATTATTTTGATTTTTAACTTACGGAATTTATATGTAATATAATAAAGAGATGATTGGCCATGAAAATATAAATCTATTTTGTACAATTTGTTATTTCTTTGAAATATATAATAAAATTATCATGTAAATTTATTTTTTTTCCTTTTTTCCTCCTTCCCTTTTTCTTTCCCATCCCCCAGTGACCTGGATTTAAATTTATGCCTTGGTCTCTATTATCCAGAGAGGATATAGTTAAATAATTTGGGGCAGGGCCTAGGATGAAAATTATGATGTGGGATGAAGGAAGAAAGTTTGGAATTTTTCTTTCAACCTAGCATACTAAGTATGATGTTTCTAAATCTCTTTGCTTTATAATCTCTTTTATCAAAATAAAAAGAAGGTGGGTAGACATGCCTGATTTGTCCACCTGATTGCTTTGACTAGACAAGCACTTTAATTGAGTGAAAGTAGAGAAAGGGTATAGCTAATTTGTTTTTAAATGGAAAATACCTATTCCCATTCAGCAGCCATCCTTTTATTGTAATTAGTAATGGATAACATCCAAAGATAGAGAGATTTGGATTCAGTAAGCGTTCCAAAAGCTTTTGGAGAAGAAATCTGGACAACTTTGAGAGTATACCATTTTTCATGAAATATTACTATTTCATTCTCCCAGAATGGATGGAAGTACTGGTTTGAATATTCTTCAAGGAGACATTTTCATATCTCTACACCTTTTGAAAGAAAGCAAAAGAAGTAAGTATAAAGTGAAAACTGGAAAATGTTCAGATTTCAGTGGGTGCATTGAGGATCAGTGTTTTTTGATAGATAAAAGTTCCCAAGAGCTGTCTTTTTGGACCCTTGGAACTATGAAGTGGATATTGTATATGAAAAGAAAACTTTTCTTCCCCCTTCCTAGGGAGAATGGGGAGCTATAATCTCCCCAAAACAAGAAGTCAATTCAATAAGATTTTATTTAAGAAGTTTGTGAAAAAGCACCAAGGGTTATACCATTCAAAAATACTGCAAAAGCTGTATAATTGGAAGAAATTTTTTGTAGGTTACTCTTGTAGAGCAAGTAACTAAGTCTTTTGGATGTTGTCAAAATTGAAAAGAGTTTAGGGATGTAATGGGGTTTTCTAGCTTCCATGTCATTTTGGTATGACTTTGTTCCTTAGCTTTGCCTCCCCACATTCATGGCACCTGTAAAAATGGCATAAGGTGGAGGAAGGCATGAGTCTTTGATAGTAAAAGAGAAGGATGGAGGAGACTCAATGGTACCTGGGACTGTGCTATTCTCCTATCTCTGGATATAAAAGTTATGAAGGACTATGCCATATGGGAATACCCTTTGGAGAATTTTTATCAGTACTCTATAATGGTTCTAGCAGTGCAGGACAACAATGTTTTAAATCCTGGGAAGAAGCATTCTGGAGCCACTGGACAGGCATGCTGTATTCCTGTTTATCTATATAGGTGAACCAAAAGAGATCTTAGTTTCCAAAGGAATTTTCTTGTAAGATCAATATCCTAACCCCTGTCTCTATGTAAGCTAGGTTAGTTTTTCCTTAAGGATTTTCCTTAAAATTCCTTAAAATCCTAAAATTCCTTAAATATCCTGAAAAAGAATTGAGATCATCTTTGAGACTTGCTTAACTTGGTGACATAGGACTCTGTTGACATCACTTCCTGGTCTCATGAGTATAAAATGACTATTAAGAAATTCAGAAGCTTTTTGATGTTTGGCTGGTGGATCATGATAGGCATTTTAATGCAAGGGTATTTTGCTCAGTTGAATCAACTTATCCTTATTGAATATACTTCTTCTTTGGCTAAGAAAATTTCTCTTTTGTTAATTATTGAATGTCTTAATACTGAATCTAGATTACCAGGGATTTGTATCAGGTCCAGTTCAAAACAACTTTTTTTACTTTCTTTTTTTGAATATATCTTTATTTCATTAATATTTGCCAATTATATTTCATTTAAAGTAGCATTTTTTCCAGGTACATGTAAAGATAATTTTAAACATTCATTTAAAAAAAATTGAGTTCCAAATTTTCTCCCTCCTCACTACCCCCCCTTCCAAAGACAGTAAGCAATTTAATATAGGTCATGTACACACAATGATGTAAAACATATTTTCATATTAATCATGTTGTGAAAGAAGAAACAGGCTAAAAGAAAAGACCTGCAAAAAACAAAAATAATATGCTTTGATTGCATTCAGACTTCATCAGTTTTTTCCCTAGATATAATAGCATTTTCTATTATGGGTTCTTTGGAATTATGTTGGATCATTGTTTTACAGAAAAGAACTAAATTATTCATAGTTAATTGTAGCACAATGTTTCCAGTATTGTGCACAGTGTTCTCCTACTTCTACCTACTTCACTTTACATCAGTTTATATAAGTCCAGGATTATATGAAATAATCTTACTTGTCATTTCTTGTAGCACAATAGTATTCCATTACATTCTTTACATTCATATTCCACAACTTGTTCAGCCATTCCTCAATTGATGAGCATTCTCTTAATTTCCAACTCTTTACCACCACAAAAAGAGTTAACTATAAACATTTTTGTATATGTAGGTTCATTTCTTTTTTAAATGATCTCTTTGGGATACAGATATAATATTGATTTTGTTGGATTAAAGGGTATGCACAGTATGACTGCCCTTTGTATATAGTTCCAAAATGTCTTCAGAATAGTTGGATCAGTTAGTAACTTCACCAACAATGCATTAGTGTCCCAATTTTCCCACATTTTTTTCAACATTTATCATTTTCCTTTTCTGTCATATTAGTCAATCTGATGGATGATAGTACCTCAGAGTTGTTTTGATTTTCATTTCTTTAATCAACAGTGATTTAGAGCATTTCTTCATATGATTATGGATAACTTTAATTTCTTAATGAAAACTACTTGTTTATATCCTTTGACCATTTATCATTTAAGGAATGACTATCTAGAAAAAAATGATTTTTTTCTTCATGGGTCCTTTGGGATTGTCTTGGATCATTGTTTTGATCACAGTAGTTGTCTTTTACAACAGATCATTCTTACAATATGGCTGTTATTGAGTATAATGTTCTCCTGGTTCTCCTCACTTCACTTTGCACTTTTTTCTGAAACCATTCTTCTTGACATTTTTTTATAGCACAATTTTATTCAAATCACAATCATTTGTCACAAGTTGTTCAGTTATTCCCAAATGATGGACATCCCCTTAATTTCCAATTCTTTACCAATACAAAAAAAGGCTATAAATAGGTCTTCCACCCTTTTTTGATCTCTTTAGGATACAGATTGAATAATAATATTACTGGGGTAAAGGATACTCAGTTTTATAGTTCTTTGGGCATATTTCCAAATCATTCTCTAGAATGATTGAATTAGTTCACACCTCCATCAACAGCTTAATAGCATACTTATTTTCCCTTTGTCTTTCAAGTGTGCCTCATGTATACAACATATTGTTGGATTCTGTTTCTAATCTATTCTATTATCTGCTTTCATTTTATGGGTGAGCTCATCTCATTCATTACTGTGTATTCTTTCTATCCAATTTTCTTCTGTTTATCTCTCTTTTTATTTTGTCCCTGCTCAAAAGTCTTTTTTTTTTGATCACTATCTCCCTTAAGCTGCTCTTCCTTTCATCATTCATCACCCCATCCCATTCCCAATATCTCTTTTCTATTTCTTATCCCCTTTCCCTCCTATTTTCCTATTGGGTGAAACAGATTTCTATATTCAACTAAAGGCCTGAGATATCTTAAAAGAACTTTGTCACATTGCTAAAGATCTAGACAAGGAACTCATGTTTTAAATAGTTGCCTTCTAATCTATGCCTTCTAGTGTTTTTTGAACAAGAATGAGTGTTGTATCTTGTCAAGAACTTTTCATGCATCAATTGAAACCATTATATGATTTTAGTTTTTTCTTTTATATGGTCAATTATGTTTTAAAAATTTTGAACTAGCTTTGAATTCCTAATATAAAGCCATTTTTGTCATATCTCATTATCTTTGTAATATTTTAAAAAATTATTTATTTATTTGAAACTTAAATGCAAAATTAGAAAAAACAAAATAGTAAAGGGACAGAAAATGAAAAAAAAAACGAAACAAACCAAAAAACATTGTCATATACCTAGCAGAACATCCAGAAGGATTCAAAATATGTAGCAATAAATTTCCATTTCAAGAAAGCATATATAATAATAAAAGACATTATAATTATAATTGTCCTTCTTTGCTTCCTTGCAGGTTTTCTTTTGTTCTTCACTGGGTACTTTTTACTTTGTTCTTTTTTTCCTCTTTCTTCTCCATCACTTCCCCCAAGTAAGCTGCAGTTAAAAACAGATATATTTATGTGTGTATATATTATCACACACAGAGAAACATGCACATATACATATGTAAATATACACACATATATTCATATTCACATACATGCTGTTTTGTCCTTTGATCTTGAAGAGGATAATGATATCAGGGAGGTGATATCAGGATATCACATCATGCAAGTGAATTGGATTTAAGTGAGGGAGGGTTGGGCAAAGTTACCTGCCTCATTTTCCTCTCCACCTTGGCCCAGTGGCAAGAGATAAATCAAGATGACTGGAGATGGCTCTCCATACATGTGTGAACATCTAAAACAATATTAATATGACTGACATTCTCTCTTGATTGAATCATTTTTAAGTTTGACTTTGTGTGAGATTAATAATTATACCTCAACCTTTTTTTCTAATAAACTCTTCTCCTGATTATCACTATTATGTTTGTATATATCTCTTATTTCCTACCCCTGCTAACTCTTCTGCTTTACTTCTGTTAACTTGCCTTGCTGCTACTTAATCTCCAGAATCTTAATCTCCCTGAAGGCTTCAGACTCATGTATTGGAACTTCCCTTCTCTGTTTGCTCTTCCCTGACCTGAACAGAATTCTAGATATCTTTTTATGCACTTCTGAAGGATATGGCCAAACTTAATTCAGTTTCTTTTCTGATTTTTTTTATTATTATTGCTTTATCTGAGCTCCTTTTCATATGTTTATCTGGTTGTTTATGGGAGACCTAGGGTGTTCTACAAACTTTCACATCACAGTTTGTAATACCTTATAGTGGACTCTTCACTAATATTTTATTTAATTTTTTTACATTAATTCTCATTAGCTTTTTTAAAATTCTCCCTAGTTTAAGTATCAAGATCATATTTATGACAAGGAATTTGATAGAATCATTTATTTTCTTATTTTTCAAATAGTTTATGTAGTATCAGAATTATCTCCTGCTGTGGTCCTGAGAGGTTCCCATCAGATGTAGAAGATTGGTGTGGGTACCTACGTGCTGGCTTGGCTTAGTCTCAAGATGTGGTTCTCTTTATACCAAGGTGAGCACAGATACACTTGTCTTCCTGAGCAGTGATCCATAAGAGATGAATAAGAGACTGTCCTACACTTCTGGTTTTTCTTCAGTGACTCCTCTTCTCAGAAACTAAAGGCTTCAGACCCAAGTATTGGAACTATCACTTCTCTGATGGTTCTTCCCAGACCTGAGCAAAATTCTAGGTGTCTTTTTGTGAAGTTCTGAAGACATGGTCAAGCTTACTTCAGTTTCTCTTCATATTTCTTTATTATTGCTTTATCTGAGTTCCTTTCCATATCTGGTTGTTTATTGGAGACCTATAGTGTTCTACAAATTTTCACATCACATTCTTGATTGAAAATCTTTCCTAGGACATTTATTCAATTATTTTGAAGTTTGAAGACCCTTGGAAAATATAGAAAACTTATTTTGGAGGTCATTTTGATACTGTTTTGCTTTCCAGAGACTAAACAACTATTTAGAGCTGGGTTTGGGCAATTTCATTTCTCAAGTTTCCACTACCAGTATTGATAGAATTGACTCTGCATATTTTTATTGGGCTGGAACCAATAACCATACTTTTAACTTCACATAAGGCAAATCCAGATAATGTGACCACTTCACCAGATTCATTATTCATACTAATCAGGACCTTGCTGTAAATATTCTAAAGAAGCAGAATCTCAAGCTTGGAAGAGATCACAGAGGCAATCTTGTGCAATCTCTATGAGAAAAACAATCCTTTCCAACACATCCATTATATAATTAGCCTCTTTTGCTTGAAGATACTAGTGAAGGGAACTCATGATCCTTAATGTGATTCTACTTTGGGATAATGCTAAGTTACTTGGAAATTTTTTATTACATGAAAGCTAAAGAAAATGTATTAATAAGAAACATCTCTCTTGGTGACAGATTGGACAGTACCATTTCAGAACTGTGAAATGGTGCAGATCTCTTATAACACTGGCCACACTTTGAAACTGGTAAATAGTGCCTGGTTTCAAAAATCTTTTAAACATAAAATAACAAATGCTCAAGGATCAAAACAGTCTTTTAATAATGCATCATTGGATTTCTAGTCATGCTTGAGCCATTGCCAGTTTAATCAGTAAGCCACCCTCAAGTCAATAATTGCCTAGTCCTTGAATAATTGCAGGTATCTATTATGTGGTACATTATCCACACAGAAATGAAAGTGCAACTATTGATCACATAGCAAAATAAACTTTATTGGAGAATGGTTCCTTTAGGATGCCTTAAATTTTTTGGACAGACTATTGTAGAAGTTCTTCCTCCCTTTCTTTTTTTCTGGGTGTTAGAAGAGATAGTTGTCTCTTTTTTAAATTAGTAATAGAGGATTAATATACTGTAGAAAGAGAAAACATTAACAACAGCTTGTTAAACTATGGTATGGTGAAAAAAAATCTATGGAATCCTTTTGGAACCCAGAACAAATAATTATCTTCCAAGGCATGTAATGGGTCAGCACAATTCAGTCTAATCTCCTATGCTTTTTCTATCTACTGTTAAGAAGTTGGTTTTCAAATGTTCATAGCACCCTAGATTTGGAGCAAGAAAAGATAGTAGAAACTAGTAAGTCTAGTAACTAGAAACTAAGTAAGTAAGAAACTAGTAAGCTCCTCATTTCACATATATGACTTTCTTTCTATAAATGTTTCACATTTTATAGATGAAGTCTTGGGATAAGAAGAAATTTGAGAAAGGTCATCCAGGTAGGTGGGACCAGAACTTGAACCCAGATTCTCAGATTCAAGCTGGTGAAATGTCTCAGGATGAAACTGAGGTCTTGTATAATCTTTCACTAGGAAAGAAAAAGGAAAATGTGTTTAGTCAGTCATATTTATTAAGTTAGGAAAGGGAATTCAAGCTTTAGAGATCTTTAACAAGAGTTAAAACAAATAGAGTTGTGAAGGTAACCTCCACGTAATCAGGAAATCAAATGGCCATGCAACATTTTTTCTTAATTTTTTTCACTTAAAGGTATTTTATTTTTTTCAATTCCATATGAAGATAGTTTTAAACATTTGCTTTTGTAAGATTTTTGAGTTCCAACTATTTTTCTCCCTCCCTTCCTTCCTTCCCCTCTCCCCAAGACAGCAAGCAGTCTTTTAACTTGTTTACTTTTAACATGCTTAAATATTTTAAACATGTTAAACATATCATGGTGTGAAAGAAAAATAAAAACAAAATGGAAAAACCATGAAAAACAAAAAAAGTGAAAATTATATGCTTTGACCCACACTTAGTCTTCATGTTCTTTCTTTGGATGCTGGTGGCATTTTCCATCTCAAGTCTATTGAAATTGTTTAGAATCACTATTGCTGAGATGAGCTAAGTCTGTAAGTCGATCATCATACAATCTTTGTAGTTACTGGTTCTACTCACTTAACTCAGCATCAGTTCATGCTAATCTTTCCTGGTTTTTCTGAAATCAACCTCTTCATAGTTTCTGATAGAACAATAATATTCCATTATCTTCATATACCATAACTTATCCAGCCATTCCCCAGTTGATGAATATCCCCTCAATTTCCAATTCATTGTCATCACAAAAAGAACTCTTGAATGTAAAAATGTTTTCCCAATTTATTGCTTCCCTTCTAATTTTGTCTGCATTGGTTTTATTTGTACAAAAATTTTTAACAATATGATCAAAATTACTCATTTTGCAGTCAATAATGTACACCAGTTCTTCTTCGGCCACAAATTTCTTCCTTCTCCACAGATCTAAGAGGTAAACTATTCTTTGTTCTTCTAATAGTAAAAACTTTTCTTATACAATTTGGGCATTCACTGATGCACCAAAAGCTCCCTGAGGAACAACTTGAAAATGATAGTTTTCTGGATCTTTCTCCCCTCCTCTGACTTTCCATTTCTTTCTTCTCATTTTTGGCTAGGTAAATATTAGTTATTTCCTTTAAAACCACTGTTCTGGCTGTTTTGAATGTGTTTTTTCTTTTTCTTTTTTTAAAATTTTATTTGCATAACATATGTGTGGGTAATTCTCCAACATTAACCCTTACTTAGTTTTCTATTACAAATTTTTCCCCCCAACTCCCCACCCCTCCCCTAGATGGCAGGATATCCACTACATGTTAATTATGTTAAAATACTTGGCAAATCGAATATATGTATACATATTTCCAAACTTATCATTATTGTGCAAGAAAAATTGTATCTACACAAAAGACATATCAGATAAAGGAAACACAATGTAAGCAAACATCAATCAAGAGTATAAGAATGTTATGTTGTGGTCCACATTTCACATCCCTCTCTCTGGGTGTATATGGCTTTCTTCAGTGAACAATTGGAAGTGGTTTGAAACATTTCCTTGTTGAAGGGAGCCATGATCATCAGAATTGATCCTCATATAGTATTGTTGTTGCCGTGTATAATGATCTCCTGGTTCTGCTCATTTCACTCAGCATCAGTTCATGCAAGTCTCTCCAGGCCTCTCTGAAATCGTCCTGCTGGTCATTTCTTACAGAACAATAATATTCCATAATATTCATATATCATAATTTATTCAGCCATTCTCCAATTGATGGGTATCCATTCAGTTTCCAGTTTCTAGCCCCTACAAAAAAGGGCTGCCACAAACATTCTTGCACATGTGGGGCCCTTTCCTTCCTTTATGATTTCTTTGGGATATAAGCCCAATAGAAACACTGCTGGGTCAAAGGGTATGTACAGTTTGATAACTTTTTGAGCATAGTTCCAAATTGCTCTCCAGAATGGCTGTATCCGTTATATGTGTTTTCTCATGTAGGAAATGTACTTCAGGCATAACACTAGGGTCACTTTCTGAGTAACATTTTATAGGATGGATTAAACTTAAGCACCATAAGTGTTGACTTTACAGGCCTGGAAAGAGACTCAGAGTGCTAAGCTCTAGATAATTTGTGACTTTCAATTTAAAAAAAATATCAAATAAAGATAAGGTTTAAATGTGTTTGATTAAAAAAGTAGCCATTTATTTCTCTGAGTTTTCTATTTTTAAAAGACCTCAACATTTAAAATGAAATAATGTCTTTTACACTAATGAAGTAAAGTTACAGTAAATAACTATATAACAGAAAGTGTCTTAATTGGAGGAATGAGGAGAAAGATTTAAATTAAGCTCTCTATTACTCTAAGTATTCCATATACATATATACATATGATTGTTGGAAAATGAATGTGCACTAGCTCTTGGCAGTTTTTAAGGTTGTGTGACCTGCAGTTCACTGCATTGCAAATATTTGCTGCTGAAAGTTGTGACTGTTGATTCAATAATCATGGATCAGAGACACAGAAGTTTCTCTTTTCTAGGCTGTTCTATGAAATAAAATCTTAAGGTGAGCCTTCTTGTTTGCACATACATCATAAAAATAGGAGAAAGTACGTTTGAGTTTAAAGCACACCAATTCTGGAGTCAACAGATTTAGATTTAAATCTTGTTTCTAATGCTTACTATGTGAGCGATCTTGCTTCAGTTTCCTAATGTGGACTCCCTGCCAGTTCTAGATTTATGATCTCATGATTAATATAATCACTTCTTATATGGGAGTAACAGCTATTTCATTTATGGTAATAATAGCAAGTTATATTACTGTAGTGTTTCATGATTTCTCCACAGCTTTTGATATGATTCTCATAAACATACAAACACCTAGTGCTATTGAAAAGTCACTGGACTTGAAGTCAAGGAGAACTGAATTTAAATCTTCCCTCAGACACTTATTAGCTATGTGATTCTGAACAAGCCACTTAAGCTCTCTGAATCTATGGGCTTTATAGTTTTTTTGGACTTAGGATCCAATGATAATAAAGCCAATGCTCTTCACATTATCAATCTGCCAGTGGTGAGTGTGGTAGAAAAAGCATTGAATTTGGAGCCAGAGAATCTGGGTTTGTATCCCATCCCTGAACTTACTATATGTGTGTGCTTGGGAAAGTCATCTCAGAGTACTCCAAGCATGGAGTTACCTATTAAAAATGCCTAGGGCCAAGAGATGAACTGTCTTGTTTGAAGAACATATTTTTAATAGTATTTTATTTTTCCAAATACATGTAAAGATAGTTTTCACCATTCATTTTTGTAAGGCTTAGTGTTACAATTTTTTTTCTCTCTCTCCCTTACCTCACCCTTCCCCAAGAAGCAATCTGATATAGATTATATATGTGCAATTCTGTTAAACATATTTCTATATTTGTCATGTTGGGAAAGAAAAATCAGACCAAAAGGGGGAAAAACCATGAGAAAGAAAACAAAGAAAAGGTGAAAATACTATGCTTTGATCCACAATCAGTTTCCATAATTCTCTCTCTGGATTTGGATGACATTTTCCATCCTAAGTCTACTGGAATTGCCTTGAATCACTTCATTGCTGAAAAGAGCCACGTCCATCACAGATGATCATCACATAATTTTGTAACTGTGTACAATGTTCTGGTTGTACTCCCTTCACTCAGCGTCAGTTCATGTAAATCTTTCCAGGCTTTTCTGAAATCAGCCTGCTCATCTTTTATTATAGAACAATAATATTCCATTATCTTCATAAACCATAACTTATTCAGCCAATTCCCAACTGATGGTCATTCATTCAATTTCCAATTCCTTGTCATTACAAAAAGGGCTGTAACAAATATTTTTGTACATCTGGGTCCTTTTCCCTCTCTTATTATTCTTTGGCATATAGACCCAGTAGTGAGACTGCTGGATCAAAGGGAATACACAGTTTGATAGCCCTTTGGGCACAGTTCTAAATTGCTTTCTAGAATGATTAAATCATTTCACAACTCCACTAACAATGTATTAGTATTCCAGTTTTCTCATATTCCTCCAACATTTATTATCTTTTCCTGTCATCTTAGCCAATCTGAGAGATGTGAGGTGGTACCTTAGAGTTTGTCTTAATTTGCATTTCTCTAATCAATAGTCATTTACATTTTTTTCATGACTAGAAATGGTTTTGATTTCTTCATCTCAAAATTGTCTGTTCATATCATTTGACAATTATTAATATATCTATATATTTTAGAAATACCTTTATCAGAAACACTGATGTAAAAATTTTATTTGAGGAATATTAAAAGGTCAGTGTTATTACATTTTGCACCATTGTCTGCTGGAAGGGGCAAGTTATGATGTCTTTTGAAAGCCAAATATAAGATTTCATGTTTGATTTTGGAGGTGATAGGGAGTCACGGGAGTTATTGAGCAGGAAAGTGACATGGTTAGATCTATGGTTTAGGAAGATCACTTTAGCAGGTGAGTGGAGCATGTAATGATGGAGAGACCTGTGACAGAGAAATCAACCAATAGGCTACTACAATAATCTAGGTATGAAGTGATAAGGGTAGAAAATGACAGAAAAAAAGGAATGCTGTTTACATGACTGTGCTCTATCAAGGATCATCTAAATCCATAGGACCACTGATCCATTTTAATACTTAAGAGAATAGTGACTTTTAAATGTAAATTGAAAACAGAGGGCGGATTAATCGCCCAAACTTTTCAAACCACTTGAGTTATCCAGTCTTCCAAAAAAAAATAATTATTATGTAGATATAGACCAATTCCAAGTAAATCCATAGAAGAAAAAGAAAGAACCAGTTATAAGGTGAAATCTTTGTGGATTAACCAACACCAAAGACATCTCATCCTTAGAGCTTTCTCTCAGTAGCTCTCCCTCAATCAGCTTCTATATGTCCACAGCAGGAGTACAAGTTAATTTGGTCAAGCTGGCTGACCTTTCAAGGATCTTGTCAATACACTGTGGCTATTGACCTGTCCTTATGACCAACCCATATTCTCTTTCTGTCATATATCTTGTTTTCTTCTTCTTTGAGAATACTCTTTGGTTCCATGTTGCAGCCTGCTTAAGGCCATCATACAGGTTTCCATTTCTTTCTACATTTTATAACTTGTTAGAGGCTGTTGAATTCCATAACTTATTTATTTATTTATTTTTGAATTCCATATCTTGCTGCCATAAAGCAACAGTAGAAAAATATTGTTTTTTTTTTTAAATTTTTACTTTTTTGTTTGTTTTCAGGAGAAGCTTCAGGGTCATTACAGGAATTTCGTACTTTCCTGGAGTCAAATCAATCTTCTCTCCTCCTCAGGATGTTATATAGTTGTTAATAATGGAACCTCATGATCTTGAAAGAATAAGATATTGGACATTCAAAGGCCAAAGGGAAAAAAATTGTTACTAATGCTTTTTTAAAAAGTGATATATATGGTTGTAACATTAGAGGACAATGAGAGGACAACTTGTGAAGTATATTGGGAACTCAACTTTATTTTTTTTTAAAAGAGAGGGCAAAATCTTATAGTTTTTTGAGTAAATTCCCTATAGAAAGTATACAAAGAAAGTATGAATCAACAGGATAGGTGAATGAATGAATGAAGGAAAAAGCATTTATTAAGTTCTTATTATGTTCAAAGTAATGTGTTAATGCTGGGGATACAATTTGAAAAGCAGGACAAACCTTGCTCTGAAGAGATTACATTTGCATTGTTGGTGGAGTTATAAACTTATCTGACCATTCTGGAGAACATTTTGGAATAATGCCCAAAGGGCAATAAAAGTACATAGTCTTTGATCCAGCAATACCACTGCTGGGTCTGTGTCCCAAAGATGAGAGAGAAAGAGAGGGAGGAGAGAGAGACACATACAGAGAGAGACACACACACAGAGACAGAGAGACAGAGACAGACACACAGACACAGAGACAGAGAGAGACATAGAGCAAGACAAAGATGGAGAAAGACAGATACAGAGAGGGACAGTGACAGAGACACAGACACAGACACACACAGAGAAAGGCTTTGAGAGATACAGTGACAGAGAGAGACAGACACACAGACACACACACACAGAAAGGCTTTGAGAGAGACAGAGAGATAGAGACAGTGACAGAGAGAGATGGAGACACACACACATACAGAAAGGCTTTGAGAGACACACAGAGAGACAGAGACAGAGAGACAGAGACACAAACACAGAAACACGGAGAGACAGAGAAAGTGAGTGTGTGTGTGTGAGAGAGAGAAGAAGATGATGATGATGAAGAACTTATTTGTACAAAAATATTTATAGCAACTCTTTGTGTCAGCTAAGAATTTCAAATCAAAATTTGATTTTTTAGAAGAGCATGCTCATCAATTGGGCAATGGTTAAAACAAGCTGTGGCATATGATTGTAAAGGAATATTATTGTGCTATTAGAAATGACTAGCAGGATGATTTTAGAGAAACCTGGAAATACTTTTACAAACTGGTACACAATGAAGTGAAGAGAGCCAGGAGAATGCTTTATGCAGTAACAGCAATATTGTTCAATAAAGAATTGTGAATGATTTAGCTATTCTCAGCAATACAATAATCCAGTTCAATCATGAAGGACTAATGATAAGGCATAGCATCTGCTTCCAGAGAAAGAACTGATACTGTTTGAATATAGACGGAAGCATGCTATTTTTCACTTTCTTTCATTTTTTTCCACTCAATCTTTCTATAGAAATGATGAATATGGAAATATTTTACATAATTGCACACCTATAACCTATATCTGATTGTTTACTATCTCAGGGGATGGAGTAGGAAAGGGAGAGAGAAATAGAATTTGGAACTTAAACCTTCAAATAAAAATGATAAAAATCTATTCTTACCCTTCTCCCATACCTTACAGTTTTAGGTTAGGGGACTTTCTTTCTTTGTGTTCCAAATTCCTAGCACTTTACCACACATAGTAATCATTCCTATTCTTTTTCTCTGTTTCTCTGTTTCTGTTTCTCTGTTTCTCTCTCTCTCTCTCTTTCTCTTTCACTGCCTCTCTCTCATTCTTTCTCTCTTTGCATGTAGATCTATATCTATTTCTATATCTGTATTTATGTATCCATCCATGCATTTATCTATCATGTTTAGAGATAGTGATTTGTTTTTGTTTAAGAGGAATTTAATGCTTATTCTCTTCATGTAGGCTATGTATGATCACAGTGGTCAGAGATTAAAGGGACAGTCCATGAGGTCAATAATCCATGACAACCTCATATGATTGATTGAAACAGCTCTAAAGTTCCAGTCAAATAGATATATAATAGACGTTTAAAAATAAATTTGCAGTTCATCTCCTAGAGCATTCTTTACTACATTGATACCCACATTTTCTATGTCAAATATCCAGTCTAAGTTTATGAATGCACTTCCCATAATTTAGTTGAGCAGTGGATTTTGTATATATTGCCAGTTTGTGATTTTTAAAGAGTAGAGTGAGTCCCATCTTCAGAATTCTAAAGAGGAAAGTTCATTTACATCTACTTGCTATTTTCCTAACTTTGCTAACTGGGCATCTCCTCATACATTATATTATCTCCTGGACTATGTGTGGTCTTCCACACCATGCCTTGAAAAACTTAAATCTTTCATCTCTGGAACTTTATCAATGAGGCCTCACTATCCGAATTGGTGAAAATCTCATGTGATCCACTAATTCAAGATAGACTGATCCCAGCCAGGCTTTACCTTATTTCCTGGCTTTTCCTATTAGAATCTAAACTTTATGAATGTAAAGATTATCTCTACTTTTTTAAAATTAATAACTCCAATGACTGATATAGTGACTGGCACATAGTAAGCACTCAACAAATGCTTTTTCATTCATTCATTCCTTTCTTAATTCATTTCTAAGAACTTTCCATGCATTACTAAGAAAATAAATATTTGAAAGAGTCTACTTTTTTATATTAATCAAACTTTGAGAATGAAATCATATTAAAGTTTCATTGTTAAACTTCTTGCTGTTCTCTACATTCAGATAGAGAGATCAAGTTGCATCTTCTATGCCAAGTTTTTATATTTTGGAAAAATTTTGTTATTGGTGGAAAGAGTATTAAACTTGGAATTGGAAACAAGTTCAAATTAATCAACAAAAAAGCAAGATACCAGGTATAGCTAGATGGTGCAGTGGATAGAACACCCATCCTGGAGTCAAGAGGACCTGAGTTAATAACCAGTCCAGATATTTATTTATTTATTTATTTATTTATTCATTCATTCATTCATTTATTCATTCATTTATTTATTTATCTATCTATCTATCTATCTATCTATCTATCTATCTATCTATCTATTCATTCATTCATTCATTCATTCATTCATTTATTTATTTATTTATTACTTTTCTTTTTCTTTTTTAAAGCTTTTTTATTTGTATGACATGTATATGGGTAGTTTCCCAACATTGATCTTTACAAAGCTTTCCATTACAAATTTTACCCGCAGTCCCCTCCCCTCCCCTAGATGGCAGGAAGTCCACTACATGTTAATAATGTTGAAATGCTTGAGAAGTTTGCAAGAAAAATCCTATCTACAAGAAAAAAAAAGAATCAGAGAAAGGCAAAACAATGCAAGCAAATGTCAATAAAGATCATGAAAATGTTACGTTGTGGTCCATATTTCATATCCCTCTCTCTGGGTGTATATGGTTTTCTTCACTGAACAATTGGAACTGGTTTGAGACAATTCTTTGTTGCAGAGAGCCATGTCCAATCAGAATTGATCATCATGTAATACTGTTGTTGCCGTGTATGATGATCTCCTGGTTCTGCTCGTTTCACTCAGCATCAGTTCATGCAAGTCCCTCCAGGCCTCTCTGAAATCATCCTGCTGGTCGTTTCTTACGAGCAATAATATTCCATAACATTCATATACCATAATTTATTCAGCCACTCTCCAATTGATGCAGTTTCAGATATTTAACACTTACTAGCTGCATGATCCTAGGCAAATCACTTAATCCCAATTGCCTCGCAAAAATAAAATTCTTTTTTTTCCTGAGGCAATTGGGGTTAAGTGACTTGCCCAGGGTCACACAGCTAGGGAATGTTAAGTGTCTGAGACCAGATTTGAACTCAGTTCCTACTGACTTCAGGGCTGGTGCTCTATCCACTGCGCCATCTAGTTGCCCCCAAAATAAAATTCTTAAAATTAAACAAGACACCAAAACAGAGCTTTTGAATACTTATTCCAAAAGAGACAACACACACACATATATACATATACATACACACATATACATACATAACACACAGTTATCCTATCCACATCATGACTTTCCCCAGCATAGCTTTGATATATTGTGGATTATCATAAGAAATTAAATAAGAATTTTTTGGGTCCTTTGTGGAAGTTGCAGATGATACTTGGAAGTCCAGCAGATGAGATAGAGCCTTTGTCAAAATACTTAATCCAAATTTAACAATGAGAAATTGTAAACAGTCCATAGAAAAGCAGAAAGAAAGCCAGACTCCTTTGGGATGAAAGGAGGACCAAAAACATTTCCATGGATTTTCCAGGTAATGCTGTGCTCCTCACCCTCATGATGTGGAAGGAATAACTGTATGGGCAACATTCTATTGCAATACTTAGCTCATTTTAAGTCTTTAGGGACAATGTTATCAACCTAAGGTCCATTGGATTTCCTTCTCTTTGGTTTAAAGAGTTTATTTTAGATGAAAAGTTCTAAGTTCCCTGATGACTGGGTGTCTTTTCCAATTAGGAAAAGAATTCCCAACACCTAGACAAAATTTGGGATCTTCTTCTGACTTCACATTTATATCTATTTCTATTTATCCTGAGGTCTCTGTAATTAAAGCAAATTTGTTTATTAGACATTATGACCAGAATCATGTTTTAATCTGAAGTTATATATATCCTTATATCATTGTCTTTGTTTCTGGGAAACACAAGAAGACTTGGGGCCAGGTGTTTGTAATTATGCTCACAGGAGGATGATTATTGATCCCAATAAAAAGCCACAGAGCAGCATCATGCCTAAGTAATAGGAAACTGACCTTGGAGTCTGGAAGACAGAGTTGTAATTTGGGCAAACTGAATTGGTTTTTCCTCAAGACACCAAAATTTAGAGGATATTGAAAGCATTTGAAGTCTTTTGGTATAGAGCCCTATTCTTTAGCTTATTAAACTTCCACTCAGATACCTTAGGGACAAATTATTTAAAGCTTAAGTTTTGGCAGATGACTTCTCCAAAGGGAGGAGTAGAATGATACTCAATATACAATGGAAATCACTTATGGAACAGGTATTTTTTATACAGAAAATGATTGCTTATAAAAGATTCAGCATCCATTGGCAGAACATATTAAAACAGGATATAGTGGAAAATATTAAAACAGGATACAGTGACTTAACTTCTAACTATCCTTACAATCATCCGGGAAGCTGATACTTAGGTTTAGTGGAATATAAAGGAGTGTGTAGGATTGATAATTAGATGCTTCTTTGTGACCAAAAATTATCTCCTTTAAAGAGAAGAAATCTATCAGTTGAGAAGCAAATCCCGGGGATTTGGTCTCCTCAATGGGTGATCATTTTATCCAATGAAGAAATCCTCTTTACCACCAAGAAATTTCATTTAATGTGTCCAAGAGATCTAAACCCCTTTGATTTCCCAGCTCCCTTCAGAAATTGGGCATGTCCACTTGGAGTTTTATCTTCAATAGCCTACTAAATAAAGGAAAAACATCAGGTGCTCAAGTGAAAGCTTGTCTCACAGATTTTCCTTTTTGTCCTTGCCATGAAATGGCAGGTGTCATGATGCAAGATGGAAAATGGGCTACCCTATCCCCTACCTCTCATTGAAGTCTTAGAATTTCAAAACAACATTTGAATGGTCAAAGAAAGAGCAATTTAGCCTAAAATCCTATTTTTAATGGACTTGATATTCTACCCCTATTGTGTCTCTCATGGGGAAGCAGAACAAGAAGATTACCCGGTTTTGTTTATTTGTTTGTTTTTTTTTTTTATCATATTAGATCAACAAAGCTTTTAAGCATTGGGATATCACATGGCCAGAAGCTGCCAGAAAGCTGACATCTTCACAACATTTAAGTATTGAATTACTATGTCCTCAGAGCTTCTAGAAGTTTCCAGGATATCTCCTTGGAGCAAGGTCTGGGGGGATTGCTAATTCCATATCCAATCTGCATTTTTTGGCTGAAACTCTCCACAGTTTAGATGCAAATTATCCCACTCTTGTTATATAGGTGTTTAATTTTACATAAATGCATTCCTGAAGGACAAAGCACATTGCTGATTTGCAGTTTAGCATGCTCCTTCACTGAAAAACTCAGTCACAAGGAATTTAATACAAAAGTTCTTATTCTTTTTGTTTCACACATTATTCTTTCCCCAAATCTAATGAAAGAAGATGAAATGGGCATAACAGAGGAAAGAAAAAGATGATCAATTTCTTCAGCATCTGGGAAAATACATTGCCACATCTTCCTTTTGCATAAAATAATTGTGAGGTTTTCTGGGTCCTCAGACTACATAGGCTCATGGACCTAGAACTGGAAGGAACCTTACAGGTCATTTAGTACAACCCCTTTATTATACAGATGAGGGAACTGAAGTTTTAAGTATTCTGCCTTCCCTCTCCCTTCCCCCCTCCATTTAAGTGAGTTCTGAGATAGAGATGACCTGACATTTGAATCAGAGACCCAGGACTCTACTAACCTTTACTTTCACTCAGGTCATAAATGGGATAAATGACTATCTGTTCTGCTGCCACATAACCATCGTCCATACTCTCCATTTCCCACCATTTTTATCAGGCACCTATAGATAAATCAACAAAACCATTGCTATTAGGAAGGGTATGTCTATCTGGGGCTATGATAAAAATTCCCATGGCTCAGAGTCACAAGCTGCTTAGCCTGTAGTTACCTTCCCTGGTCAGTGCTCCCTGTTTCCTCATATTCATCCATATTTCATCTCCCACCACATACTTTCCTCTTTCTACTCTTCAATTATATCCTATGAAATACCATTCTTTTGCTAAAAATCTGTCTTTCCTTTCACACTTTTATATTCTTGCAGTCATGAAAACTTTAGTGTGCTGGAAGACATTGTATCTTTTTCTGTCCTCTCCAACAATGGATATTCAATCATGCCTTTATGATACTGTAGTAAGATTAGGAATAAACATGTTTCCTCATGCTTTCTACTACTTCTACTACTTTTTTAGACTTTTCCTTTATAACCATCACTCGAGAAATTCTTCTCTAAGGTTCACTCCATTTATGCCTGTCTGTCTTCCTGCCTATCTATATAGGTATGCCTATACATAGATATGCCTATCTATCTATCTATCTATCTATCTATCTATCTATCTATCTATCATCTATCCATCTATCTATCCATCCATCCCATCCATCTATCTGTGTCTCAATATCTATATTTCATCTCAACTTATTGAGATCTTTGTGATTATTCTCTTCTGTCCCTTGGATCTTTTATATCAAATGTGTCAGTACTTGGTTCATAGTCTTGCTCTTTTCCTCAACACCTACTTTAATTCTGGGGACTTGATTTTATAAACTGAAAACCTTGTTGCTTTTCAATTCATCAGTCTTTTAAACTTTTATCACCTATGCTCTTGTTCCATCGAAGTATCTACAATAGTGAGGTTATGCCTTGATCTTGTCATGATCCATAAGTGTTTTACTTCTATGCATAATTCTGATATTTATTGATTTGATCACAACCTCCTATCCCTCCTTTTCTTCTGGTGTTACATCTCTTTTTACACTTCTTCATCCTTCCATTATTGTATCTTTTCATCTTTTCAGACCATAATCCTTGTCCTGGATTCACTTTCCTCCCTTCCAAATATTGATCCAGTAATTAGGTGGTTTGACATTATCTTGACCTTTATCTGAGACTCTTGTCTCCACCTTACTCCTAGGCTTTTGGGTTTCTTCCTGTGTAGTTCAACTGTGGAATTATCAGATTACATAACTCAGTCCTAGGCTTCATCAGTTTGAGGACAAGTTTTTGAAACTGGCTCCTTGAATCTAGTAGGAGAAAGAAAATGGAATGAGGAAAAGTTTGTCCATCTTAACTGTTTATATTGAGAGTATCATCATACCAGTTACAGATTATAACTTTGGGGTCTTTCTTGACCTGTATTACTCACATCCAGTCATTTTTCAAATCTTGATTTTGACTACACAAAATATTTTGTTTCCATATCTTCTTTTCACTCCTGTGACCCCTATGGTTGTTCATTCTCTTACCTAGAATATTATAATAGTCCCCTAACTGTTCTTGCTTCCAAGTTCTCTCCTTTCCAATCCAATCTATACATAGCAACCTAAATAACATTCCTAAAGTGGAGATGTTACAAGATTTATTCTCTTTTCAATAAACTATAAGGGTGACTCTAACTTTTAAAGTTTTCCACACTCTTTCTTCAGTCTACCTTTTCAAGCCTTTTGCATATTTACCTCCTTCATACAGCTCAAGTGGAATGTCTAATAAGACATTGTTAAATCAGCTACTGCTGATCTGTGCTAACCCCTGTCCTTTGTCTGCCATCTCATTTTGTCTAGAATTCAGTCCTGGAGCAAGTCTAACTTCTCAAAAGAGAAAAAAAAGACTGTTTTGTTCTACTTTTACCAATTCATCACCTCCAAATTGTGTTTCCTCAGGAACACAGCTAATTCAAGTAATGTTACTCTTAGCTCTAAAGTAGGGTTTCTTCAAAGAAAGGAGTCAAGTAAATAGAAAAATCAGTTTATTCAGTGAATCAGGTGTTGAATGAGTTTATTCTCATACAGAAAAGGCATTGCTATTACTTAAGATTACTAATATTTAAGCTTTGTCGGCATAAGCGATTTCCTCAATTGGTTAGTTTGTAGTTCATCTACAATCTGATCAAATGCCAAGTAGAATCTTCTTCTTAGTGGCCTTGTACTAGCTGATGCCAGCTTATTTCTTACCACCACTCAGTCTGCATTACTAGTACACACCTTTGGCTGCCTCTACCCTCAGGGTCAGTCTGCTAGTATTGTTGTCAGTGCTTTTAAAGGAAACACAAAGGAGGTAAAGAAAGGCAAGGGTTTCAGGTAGACATTGCCTCCCACCCTTACATGAGGAGTAACCTCCTCCAACCCTCACTAGTATCATAACTTATCAACTAGAGAACTCTAGCCAAAACAGACCACTTTGAAGCCTCTTCTTTTATCAGATGTATCACCACGCAATTTAATTTCATGGGTCAGGGAGACCACCTGAGATTGATAATTCAGTCTGTCATGTCATTTTAAAGTGCCAAAAAGTCCTTTCAGTCCTGGACTCTGGATCCTGAAAGGCTCCAAGCATCTTGATCTTAGAGTCTTTCGAAGTTTGAAGGGAACTTTGAGTTCTTGTTCAATTGGATGCCCTACTGATATACTATGTGCCAGACAAATTATCCTGTGTACTGTTCTCCTGTTCTCCTGTTTTTATGTGTTTTTTACTTCATATCTTCCTTGCAGTTTCTTTTAGAACTTGAGTGCCAACTCCTAAAGGAAGCTACCAATTGCTACTGACAGAAATTATTTTGCATATATTTAATTTTCTATTCAGTATTGTTTTCTCCAGATAGATCTTTGAGAACAGGAACTTTTTCCCCCCTTTATGCCCATTAATCCAAGAACAAGTATTTGTTAAACATCTACTATGGGCAGGTCATTGTGTTTGTTAGACTCAGGTAATATTTTTTATTACATTATTTTTAATTTGCATTTTAATACTGTAATGCATGGAGAAACTGAGGCAGTATCAGAGATTAGAGATTATTAATAGTTTATTGATAGTAATGGAGAGATAAGACTAGTCGACTGAATAGGACTATAGTCTCAAAGTATTCAGCCCATGGAGAGTTTGGCAGCCTATGTTAGCCAGCTGTTTGGATTTCAAAGTATCTAGCACTCAAGTGAGGGGCTCCAGGGACTCTTATAGGACCCTGACGTTCAGGGAAAAAAGGCAGAAGGAGGGGAGGGCACTGGGGGGATTGGAGTTTCAGGAAAGGACTATAAATTCAGTTCTGATAGATTGGGGGTATGGAGGAAGGATCATCAATTCTGATAAATTTGGGAAGAAGCTAGGAGACACTGAGTCTGAAGCCAGAAGATAAGGGGTATGTCTAGGTATTTGAGATAGGCCATCTGAAGGTTTTATGACCCTTTGGAATGCCAGTGGCCATAACTCTGCAGCCCAATTATCTCTGGTCAGAAGGGAGGGGGATTGCAGAACAATTGGGAAATTGAGACAGAACAATTGAGGGAAACTGAAACAGGGGAACTGTGGCACAACAATACAAAGAATGAAACATGATTTTCTAAAAAAAATTGATTTTTTTTTGGAGAAGGCAATTTTACACATGCCATATATCATATGGGATACATTTTAAAAATATGTATCAAATAAATATAAGGTGGTTAAATGGAAGAGATGAAGGCCAGTTGAAGTTGAGAGATTGGGAAATGTAGAAGTTCCAGGTACAAAGTGATGATTGTATTGCATGTATTCTCAGTACCTAGAACAGGGCTTGCCACTTAGGAGATGCTTGATAAACACTTGTTAAATTGAATTTTTGACATTCCTTACTTTTGCCTCTTCCCTTTTCCCATTTGCTTTACCCTTCTTCATGACTCAATATCTTTTCCTTTATTGGAAAGAAGTCCTACAATAATGGGAAGGCTATGCACGTGGGAGCCAAGAGCTTTATGTTCTAATCTTGGGTCTTTAATTATAAGAGCAGTTTAACTTTTGATGCTTCAGTTTTCTCAAGGAAAGAAGGGAGGAAACAAGGATTTATTAAGCACCTACTATGCAATTCTGTGTCATGCTAAGTGCTTTACAAATAGAATTTAATTAACTCCTTACAATGATACTGGAAGATAGGTGATATTATTATCCTTATTTTATAGTTGAGGAAACTGACACAAACAGAGATTAAGTGAGTTGTCCAATCAGTCAATTAGAATTTATTAAGCATATATTATATGTCAGGCACTATGCTAAATACACAGAAACAAAAGACAGTACCTGCCCTCAAGTAGTTTATACTCAAACAGAGTAAATGACATGCAAATAACCATGTACAAACAAGCTATAGATAAATTGGAAATAATCAATAAATTGGAAATAATTGGGAAAGGCTTCCTGTAGAAGATTGAATTTTGGTTGGCCCTTGAAGAGAGCTAGGTGGCAGAGATACTGAGGAAGCACATTCAAGACAAATAAAATGATTGGAAAAAACGTCAAGAGTGAAGAGATGAAATGTCTTGTCAGGAGACCACTGTCACGGGACGAAAGAGCACACTTCTGAAAGTAAGGTGTAAAAATCAAAATCTGCAGAATTCAAATTTCTGTCTGGCTTCCTCTCAGGGTGCTTGTCTCCTAATTGTGTCCTAGTCTCCTAATTTTGTCCTAATTGATATCTGTTCATAAACTTTTTTTTTTTTTTTTTTTTTTTTTACTGAGATGCAATTGGGGTTAAGTGGCTTGCTCACACAGCTAGGAAGTGTTAAGAGTCTGAAGATCAGATTTGAACTCAGATCCTCCTGACTTCAGGGTTGATGCTCTATTCACTGAGCCACCTAGCTGCCCCCTGTTCATAAACATTTAACTGAAGAGTGAATTAAAGCCAGAGTAACAAGCTAGTGAACAGGGGAGAGGAATCCCTATCTTTGTAGAGGTTAATGAAAAGGAAAGTTAGTGGTGGTGCTGTGGAAAGTATCTGGATTCAGTTATATAACTTAGGACAAATAATTTAACCTCCTCGGTACTCATTTATGTCATCTATAAAATTAGTAGTTGATCTTACAGTTTCCTCCTTCTTCTAAATCTATGATCCTATAAGACTCAGAATTTTGGAGATCATCTAATTCCATTATTTGTTTTAAAAATACCTTTTAAATTTTCAAAATACATTCAAAGATGGTTTTCAATATTCTCTCTTTGGAACTTGGGTCCAAATTTTTTCCCTCCCTCTCTCTTCCTCCTCCCTAGACAGCAAGTAACCCAATATAGGTTAAATATCTAATTCAATTATTATATTTTACAGATGGAGAAAGTGAGGCCCAGAGAGATGACAGGAGCTGCTCAGAGTCACCAAGCTAGAACGTGGCAGAGTTAAAACTGTAATCCAGGGTTTCCTATTTCCAAACCACATTCACAACAAATCCAATTCGACAAATATTTACTCATTCAACTCTATTCATTATTTAACCATTCACCATGAATTAATTAAATGCTTCTGTGACTCTGTTTTTGTAGATCTCTTAACTAGGTATGCTTACCCCTGGCACCTCAGGTATATCAGATTCCATCTAGTTTTGTCATTGGACCCACTTTTTCCAGATGGAAACTAAGCAGAAAATTCAGGAACTAGGAAAAAATCTTATCTGTTGGCATATTTTCCAAGATATAAAGAAACTGTGGTAGACAAAGCCTTGGAAAGGAGCAAAGATCAAATGTTTAGAGTACAGAGCAAGAGTGACCAGAACCAGATTTGTATCCATTCACTAAATAGTTGTCTAGTTTGACTTCTACCAATTGATGTCAAGTCTTAAGACAAATCTGACAGACATTAGATATTTAACTTTTTCTTTATAGATTAAAAAAAAGAGAACCCTAATTTTGAAATAGTGAAGATCTTTAGCATAAGTTAGTTACATTTGGCTAAGGTGGGTGAAGGTCTATTTTCTCTTGTGTTTTTCCTTGTGGTGTGTTTGAGGTCATTTTATGATCCTGAAACTTAAATTTTTCCTTTGATCTTTCTGAGTCTCAGTTTTTGGCTTGAGTCTGTTTTCATTGAGTGAAATTAGAGGGATCTTTCAATAAGTGAAAATCTTTCACTTTTGGAAGTAACCATGCTCACTAGTAAAAATCAAGTATAGCAACTGATTTTTGGAGCATTAAGTGAATATAAGATTTATTTCCAGGATCTCAAAGCAATATATCACTAGAATAAAATATTTATCTTTTATCCAGATCATTAAATCTGATAGTTATTTTATTTTTTCAATGAACAAAAATCTATTTCCCATTGTAATTCTATTATTTATTATTATTTTCTATCACTTTCACTTTGGTCCCCATTGTGGAAAGGAAGAAAAATAAACAAAATCCTTATAAAATATGCAAATTAAGCAAAACTGATTCCTACATTGATCATATGCATTTATAGATGTCTCAATTTGCACTCTGAATCTCTCAGGAACTGAACTCGTTTCATTGCAGGTTCTCTGAAATTATGGTTGGTCATTGCATTGATTAAATTCTTAAGCTTTTAAATGTTGTTTGTCTTTACAAGGTAGTTGTTTTATAAATTATTCTCCTGGTTCTGCTCAATTACTCTGTATCAATTCAAGTGTTCCCAAATTTCTCTGAAACTGCACCCTTCATAGTGTCTTAGAACATAGTAACTTATTGTAATTTGTTTAACCTTTTCCTGATTCTTTGTTACTATTAAAAGAACTGCTATGAATATTTTTGTACTCACGGATCCTTTTCTTCTTTTCTTGCTCTCTTTGAGATCTAGTAGTAGTATCACTAGGTCAAAGGGTATCCAGTTTAGTAACTGTGTGTAATAGTTCAGAGTTGATTACCAAAATGGTTGTACCAATTGACAGCTTCACCAATAGTGCATTCATGTACCCATTTTTCCAAGGCTCCTCCCCTCCATTTAAGTTTCCTCTTTTTTTCTTCCAATTTTGCTAATTTGATTTGTGTGAAAAGTACCTCAGAGTTCCTCTAATTTTCAATTCTCTATTAATGAACTGGAACATTTGTTCACCTGGCTATTGATAGTTTGGATTTATTTCTTCCTCTAAAAACTATCTGTTCATATAATTTGACCATTTACCATGTCTCATTTTCCAAATTTTTTTCTGGTCCTTCATTCATTTAAAAAAAAATTGGGGGGGGTTGTGAATCTCCATTTTTCAAATGTGTTTCTTGCAAACAATGTGTTGTTGGATTCTGGTTTCTAATCCATTTTTCTATCTTCTTCCATTTTATGGCTGAATCCATTCCATTTACATTCATCGTTGTGATTTTTAATTGTGTATTTCCTTCCATCTTATTCTCTTTGTTTCTTTGCCCCTTCTTTACAAAGAAAATGAGTGCTGATCAAAAAGGATTGTAGTAGCCACCACTGCCCCAGAGAATTGATGCAATCTGCTTCTACTTCTTCCCTCTCTTCTTTTTCTCTTACCCAGAGTTAATTCATAGATTCTTACCCTTAATTTTTTTTCCTTTTAAGCCCTTCTTTGTGACCCATTCTCCAAGGTTAGAGTTTATTTTGTGATTAATCCTTCCCTTAATCTTTCCTTCCTCTTTTCCCTACTGAATGAAATGTATTTGTGCACCCAGCTCTGTGTGTGTATGTGTATTTTTCCCCTCCTCTAACCAGTTTATATTAAAATGAGGTTCAAGGGTCTCTCATTTCCCCTCCTTTCCTCCCTGTTTCTATAGTCTTCCAGTTCCCCCAACTTTCCTCTCTTTTTTCCCTAGTGTATTCCATTTCCCTTCCTTTTCTTTCTTCTTTTAAGATAATCAAAACATTAAAAAAATGCACTCCCAGGCCCTCTGTCTTATTTGACTCCTTCTATGATTCTGATGATATTAGGGTTCACTTTTACAATCTCCCCAATTAGTATAAATAGAACCAGTATGTCAAGCCAGAACTGTGGTGTAGTAGTGATTTTTTTTACTGTTATATACACTTTCTCAGTAGCAGAAGATTTTCATTACTTCTCTGAAATCACTTTTCTTTTTTAGTTATTCAATTTGATTCAAAGATTAAGCATCCTAGAGTTATGAATAAACAAGAGCCAATGGTCCTATAATTAAGATATCATTACTATCCTGTAGCACATTTCTTCCTCAGCCTCACTGCACTGCATAACCTTTTCATTTCATCTTCGTACCTAACATCATATCCTCCTCCAAAAAAGCAATGTCATTGCAAGCATCAGAAGTTAGCATTAAAATGAATACTTTTTAATTTCTTTGGATGAGATGGGGCCCTGAGCTCAGGGACAATGCTGATGGATGATGTTTTAATGCAGCTGAAATGTTATTTTTACTGAGCCAGGGAAAACTATAAATTTTGCTTCATTGCCACTGATCGCTCTATGCATAAAACTATGGTGGGCGCTCATGGGCTGTGAATAATCACCCCAGCATGGCAGATGTTACTTTGCAGGAGGAAAGCAATTCTTATGTGGAGGAATTGTGGAAAGATTAATTGTCTACAGCTGTTTCATGGCCCACAGCAATCTTGATACATTTATGATAAGTTTAAGAGCTCACTAGAGGCAGCTCCTATTCCTTGTTGTGAGAAGGGGAGGGGGTGAAAAGAAGCCAAAGGCTTTATTTTGACACCCAGATTCATAGAATCTGTCAACTCCATTTCAGCCTTCATAGAAAACTGACTGCTGGCCCTTTGGAAATGATTGTGAGTGAGGGAAGATGCAGGAATTATCCAGGTCCAGATAAAGAAAAGGAGACTGAGAAGAATTATTCAAATTTGTGCAAATGAATTGCTTCCATTTTTCCTCCCTCTGCCAAGTGAAAATTGAACGTGACCTACTTTGACCTTTCTCTATTAAGTGCAGCAAATTGCAGTAAATGCACAGTTCTGAGTGCCCTAATGAGACAGAGCTCCAGCAATGCCTCATTAATAAGGGGAGTTTGACCTTGCTGGTCAGCCCTTCATGCGATATTGAAAAAGAATAAGAAAAAAGAAGAGATGACCTGCTGTAAATTTTGAACAATACATTTGATTTAGTTTGCATATACTCTGAACTAGACACTTCTCAGCCCTTTCCCCCCCTCCTTCTTTCTGTCCTGCCACAAAGAGGAAAAGCAATGTTTACCTATTAAACTACTGTGGAAAATAGCAGTAAAGATGGAGTGTATTGCAGGGATGCTCTGCAGAGACCTTGACAAAGTCATGGCCAGAATTCACAGTGAGGTTAGAAAGAACATTAATTCCTCTCTCTTCTTTAAATTCAATTGGAAAGTACTTTCTTTTCTTTTTAAAGAATTTTCTTTTTCTTTTTGAGACTGAAGGTATTGTGGCTTGATGAGATAATTTCTCCCTGACTTTCATGAGGAACTTAGACTTTTACAAATTCACAACAATAAATGGTTTTGAATAGTAGCTTTGGGATTTTTGACAATATAAGAAAAATAGCATCGTATAGTGCAGAAGTATCAAGACTGAGGCTCATATGCCTTAAGCAGTTCAGATTAAAATGTCAATGGAAATTATTTTACAATATAAAGAAAAATACAATAAAACATAGATAATGTTAAGTTGTGGTTTTCTTAGTCCATATGCTGGTCATATGTAAAGGTTGGCTTCAGAGTCATGAGTATATGAACTCAACTCCTTCCTCTGAAACATACTATCTGATAGAAGAGGAAACACTATAAGATAAGTAGCCGTTCCATATTGGTGAAAGGAGTTTCCTCCTTGGAATTTCCCTACCATGAAATCATAATTCTGGCTCAAAAGTTTTGGAATTAGTGGCAAAACTTGGAATCCTTGGGAATTTCCCTTGCTTTATGGAGCAAGACCAAAAGATAAAACCAGGATTTTGAATCATAGCTCTTATATATTCTCCTGAAAACTTCTAAGTCTCCTATTGACATCTTAGCTCATTAAGCCTTAGTTTTTTTTTTAAAGGAAGATTTTTGGGAGCATCATTAATAAAAAAAAGTCATTGAATGTGTGGTACAGTTGCTTAGATTTATTTAAATATTAGCTCTTGGAAACTTGGGGATAAATTGAGGTAAACTGGCGACAAAAGGAAGTATTACTTTATATAGTGGATAGTAGACTTATAATCAGGGACTCTATGTATGAAGGCATATTAAAGATCATCTTGTCAGTGTCCTAGTCAATGCAAGAATTCCTTTGACAGTAGCCAGAATTCAGTATTTATGTGAATACTTCTAATGACATACAACCCAGTGCTCCCTCCTGGACAGCTCTAATTGTTTGAAATTTCTTATATTGAATCAAAATTTGTCTCTCTTTAATTTCCATCTTTAGTGCTAGTTCTGCTTTCTGAAGCAACACGGCAAAAACATTTTATCATATAGAGTGCTGATCCTGGAGTCAAGAAGATCTAAATTCAAATACAGTCACTTACTTGTTGTGTAATCCTGTGCAGATCACTTAATCTCTATTTACCTCAACTTTTGCAACTATAAAATGGACTCCCCAATAGCATCTACTTCATAGGGTTGTTTAAAAATCAAATGAGATAATATTTGAAAAGTCTGGCACATAGTAGATTCTTGGTAAATGCTAATTCCCTTACAGTTATATATCTGGTTACTCTTTTTTTTTAAACATGGAATCCAAAATGACCCAATTGCAGTTTATTGTTTGGTTGTTTCAGACTTTTTTCAACTCAATTTGAATTTTTTTTTTGACACAGAGACTAAAGTGGTTTGCCATTTTCTTCTCCAGTTCATTTGATAAATGAGGAACTGAGGCAAATAGCAAAATGACTTGTCTAGGGTCACACAGCTAGAAAATGTCTGAGGATAGATTTGAACTCAGGAAGATTAGTCTTTCTAATTCCAAACCCAGTTCTTTACTCACTTCATAACCTAATTGCTATCACTTTGTCATTAGCTTGACTAGCATCTATACTAGTAGGAGTGTCAGTTTCTATAAGATAGACATCATCCTTTTGTTAATGAAATGCAATATTGTTTTGTTTTTTATAGCTGCTGCTTCACATAATTTATAGAATAAGAGGGACTCTAGAGGTATTCTAGTCCATATTCCTCATTGTGAAAGTGAAGAAATTTGGATCAAAAGAGGGAAATTGACTTCTCTATAACTTAAAAGTTGCAGATATGGAACATGGATTATCTAATTCCAAATGCTGTGCTTTTCCCACCACATCATACTGTTGTATCTTCCTCCATTGTCAGTTCATATCAAACTCAGTGGTGACATCATTTAAAGGATTAGGAACTCAAGAGGCGCCAAACAATGCTCCACGGAAAACAAGGATATATCCTTAATTCTCATTTGGAGGCCAATTGCTTGTCCTTGGCTATTCTTAATTGTCTGAGGATCTATCAATTGCAGTTTGGTTTAGGTTATTGTAAATTAAAGACCCTTATGCTGCGTATATCTAAAAAGGAGTTCATTTGCAGAATTTATCTTTTTTTGGGTAGAGATCCTGAGACAGCATAGATTAGATCATATTGGTTGTAAATAGTATGTTGGCCATTGTTCTGTTGGGGAATAGCATTTAGTTTTATTAAATTTGAATCAGTTCCAAATGTATCCCAGATATGCGATCTTTATCGGAGAAACTTAGACTCCCTTCTCCCCCATTTATGTTTCCCTTTAAATTATTAGTATGTTAGATATTTGTGCAAAATTAAAAAATTAATATGCTGCTAATTGTCTATTGTATCTTATACTATCTTCCATCACTTGTTAGGCATGTATTCTTCCTTTATTCATATATCCAAATGGTAATTCCTTGCTTCCTCCTTTAATTTATTTGTAAAGGGATCTTTTATATCCAATTCTTGTATCCAGTGAGAATTTGCCTTTGTGTATGGTATGTGGTATTGGTCTAAATCTAATTTCTGCTGTCCAGTTTCCTTAGCAGTTTATTTTTCTTCAAATAGTGAGTCTTCTCCCTCCTCCCCACCCCCCAGTAATTGACATCATTGGGTTTATCAAACACAATCTTGCTATGTTTGCTTCCATAAGTTGCATTCCTTATATGTTGTACTTGTTGACTTCTCTTTTTAAAAACTAGTATCAAACTAATTATTACTATAACGAGTTCTGAATTCAAAGGGCCCCCTTATTTTCTTTTTTATTTTTACTCTTAAGATTATTGACTTTTTGTTCTTTCAAATGAATTTAATTATTATTTTCCTATTTTTTTCCATTTAGGTATTTAGTAGAACACCAAATAAACAAATTGAATTAGGTAACATTGTTATTTAAAATGTAATGGTGACATCTATATATGAAGAAGTGATATTTCTCCAAAGAGCACTTTATAGTTAGATTCACATAGTGTCTGGGTGAATAATGGTAGATAAACATTCAAATATTTTAAAATTTATGTAGTTATTTTGAATGACATTTTCCTCTATTTCTTCCTACTTCGTTTAGTTATATATAGGAATGCTGATAATTTCAATGGAATCATTTTATAACTTACAGCTTTGCTGATTCTTTTATTTTTATTTTTTATTTTAAGGCCAAGTCTCCCTAACTTATCCAAGTTAAAAGCATAGTGACTACCTTCTTAGAGATGGATGAATTATCCTGCTAGTCTACCCTATGGACTTCTCATTTTTTCATTTAGCAACTTCTGAATTTCCCCATCATTTTCATCAAATCAATTCTGATGTTTGTGAGTGGTCTGATTCAGATGAGCAAATACAGTGCTGCACACCAAATCTCTGAAAGCTGCTGCTCCTCTTCTGCTCCATTGTTGCCAACTGTGTGTTGGCTCAACTTTCCTTCCAAGTTGGCAACAAACTGTTCCTTCCCAAAGAAGCACTCTAATTTGTTGACATTAATTCTTCTAGTAGTCTTTTTTGCCTTGAGTTAGAGCTGGTGGTCACTAAGGTCCCTTCCAGTTCTAAATGTCTTTTAAATGGGCACCCTTTTAGTTTTTAGTTCTTTGCTACAGCAGAGTGCTGGTCCATTGGGCCATATGACCATAGATTTAGAACTGGAAGGGAACTTAGTGACCATCAACTCTAATTCCTTCATTTTATAAATGAGGAAATTGAGGTATAGAAAGGTTAAATGATATACTCAGGATCATAGAACTACTAAGTAATAATCTGAGGCAGGATTTAAACTCCAATTTTATTGATTCCAAATCCAAGGGTCTAGCCATTATACCACTTAGCTGCCTTTCCTTCTTTCCTCAGTTGCATTGAGGGTATAGTCACTTAATAGTGGCATTAACAGAGTTAAAGAATATGTATGATTTAGTGACTTTTGGGGTATAGTTCCAAATTGTTTTCCAGAATATCTAGATATTTTGATGAGATGTGAGAAAACAGAAATTCCTGAGAAAGCCTAAGGCTACCTGGCTTTGGAAATGTCACAAACAGTTGGTCAATAGCAGTAATTCAATACTGATTCTGCTGGACTGTAAGCTGTAGAACTCAAAGACGGGAACTAATTCATCCCTACCTCCCCAATTGTACCTGCAAACTATAATATTAGCATATTAATCTAATCTTTGTTTTTCTACAAAATTATATCCTTGATTCTGCCTCTTTGCTAGATTCTCCTGGAATAGCCTGCTGTCAAGCAGCCTAATTCCTTCTTGCTTTTGCCTCTTACCTAAACTCCTTTGAAACTTTATCTTGGTGTCAAGCAACATAATAAATTTTTGCCCCTTAACTTGGAGACAAACTGAGTGTGTGAATTCTTTGGCCAAACTCATGACCCCAACCAATGGGAACTCTACTCTTGTGGGGTGTCTTTCTCTTCAACAATTTCACAGCACCATCAAAAAATGTAAGTATTCTTATCCTCTCACAACTTCTTTGATAATTGTCATTTTTTTGGGGGGGTTCTTTTTTGTTAATCTGATGGATAGTAGATGGAAACTGTAGTTTTAATTTTTTCTCCCATGTGGCTATTGATAACATGAACTTCTTTTAAGAACTGTCTCTATTAGATTTTGAGAGTAGGAGAGGACCTTTACTTAGTCCTGATAATTCTTTTTATTTATTTTGGTATTATTGTGACTTGATTTTGTTCATTTGCTATTATATTGATTTGATTATTTGATCTTTTTAATCTTATTGGCTAAAAGTTTTAAAATTTTATTGATCCTCAAAAATAGCTTTGCTTCATTTGTCATTTCTATAGCTTTTTTTGAGGGTACTATTATTAAAGGACTCCGTGGAACTCAGTAGGATTGGGGAGTAAGCCTGGGATGAGCTGACACTGCCTACTGCTTCCCCAGGTGCAGGAGTAGTGTTATAACTAGTGCTCTTTATTGTAAGAGAAAAATCCTTTATTCAGCAATTTTTATGAGAAGCGGGTATACTCATAGATGAGACACACTGAATACTTTGAGGAAGTAAACTTTATACTGGTAACTCGGTTCTTTACCCCTCCCTTCAAGATTTAGATTGGTCAGATTTACAGTCAGGGTTGGTTTCAAATGGTTGGATTGGCTAATAGAATAGCAATTAGCTTGGATGACAATCAAATTTATAATTGGTCAGATTCACCATCCAAAGAGCAATTAAATTGGATTATGCTCCCCTCAAAAATCTTATGCCTTGTCATTGACCATAGCTGGTTTGAGTCAGTTTAATATCAGACCCCCACTTTGTTAAGAATTTAGTTGACTAATCATTTCCTTAACTCACAAGTGATTGGAGATATCTTAATATTTTACCTTCCCCCCTTATCCTGTTCTAACAATTATTCATGGAAACCCAACTTCTCGTGCTTTTCACAGGTGCTTTACAATTTATTTATTTCTCCTCTAATTAAAAATATGCATATTCAGCTCATTAATCCTCTTCTTTTCTAGTTTGTTAATATATACTTTAGGAGATAATTTCTCCCGAAGGATTGCTTTAGTTGCATCCCAGAAATTCTGGCATTTTTTTTTATCATTATTATTTTCTCTCATGTAATTGTTTCTATTATTTATTCTTTGATTTACTCATTTTTAAGATTTCATTGTTAAGTGTCATTTTGGGTCTGTGTCTTTTGTTTGTATTTCCTGAATTGACTTTTGTTGCATTATGGTCTGTAAAGGATATGTTTACCATTTCTACCTTTTTAATATTTATTTGTAATATCTGTGACTTTTTTTGAAAAAAAAAGATTACTTTCTCATGCTCTCTTCTAGAATTAGTTTTTGATTCATAGCCCTTATACTTACTTATTCCTTGCTTAGTCTGTATTACTAGAGTACTATGTACTTTAAGTGTGCAATTTGAGTTCCCTCTTCTAAACACTTTCTGTGTTATTGCCTTGCAGGCTTTTTTCTACTAGTCCCCCTTTTCTGTTATGCTTTATTCTTAGAAATAATTCCTGCATGTAATAAAGAGGTTAGACCTGTTTATCTGTCCCTGATTTCTATTTCTTTACTATCTGTTGCTCTCTTTCCCTATTCTTCATGAAGTTTCCTCTCTGAGTTCATGACGCCAGGAGCTCAGATTTTTCTTCCCCTGAAGCAAGTCTCTAAATACCAAATTCCTGCAGATTATCCTTATTGTAATAATAAGGATTATTATTCCTTTATAGACTATTTCTTTTCCTTTAGGGAAGGGTTGGTCAGTGGTATTAAGCTATTTTGGGGGACAGAACTGACTGGATGTCTTTGCTTTAGGTCCAGTGAAGCCATGCTGGTGTCTTGTCCCAATATTCCTTCTTCCTCAGTTCTCTGGTTGAAAACTTCTGAAGGAAGTTCTCATAAAGCCCGAAGTTCCAACAAGCCTCTGCCTTCTGCTTTTCCACTGTACAAGAAAGGAGGTGGTAAGAGTTGGACTCTTGCAAGTCCATGAATCAACTTGTGAAGCTTTAAGAGATTGGTGGCTGGCAGGGGAGGTGAGTAAGGTTGTTCCTTGAGTTGTTACTATGTTGGAGTTCTTGGTGTCTTAGAACATGAAGGCAGATAAAATTCCTTTATTTTGTGTAAAAATTTAATTTTGGGGAGGTTTGAGAGGTCATTAGGAGAAACCACATGATGTAGAACACATTTTATAGTCATTTCAAAAGGAATTTCTCTATTACTTTATGATGTATTTTAATTGGTAAAGTGCAGCAATTCTACTGATTTATATAGATTTATTTTATATCTTGCAATTTGCTGAAGTTATTTCATTTTTAGTTGACTTCTTAGAGTTATCTAAGTAAATGATCTGAAAAAAATTTGAAATTGTTTTTCTCTTGGCCTATGCTTTCCCCCTCAATTTCTTTTTCCTCTATTATTCTTATAACTAGCATTGTTAAAACCATATAAAATAGTAGAATACTCTCAATTATCCCACATGTGGTATCATGAAGCAGTTGGTGCTACTCTGTTCCCATCTCTCTTTAAGCTGACACAATTACTTTGGACATACAGATCAATAAAGACCTTAGAGCTGATAAGAAACAGATTTTATTGCCCTACAGTGGCTGCATATGTCACCAAGAAGTGTGAAATTTGTGCTCATTATGTGCAGTGAGAACTATTACTGACTCTTGCTGTGTATTTGAGAGCATATGTGTTAGGAAACCTTTGGAAAAGTCTACATTGACTTTCTGTCCCTGGAAGGAGATCATAAGAACTTAAAACAGAGACTGACTACTTCACAAAATATGCACAGGCACACCCAATCAGGAATCAGGAATCATTCATGGTTCTTGAAGTATCATGGGAAAAAATTTCTCAGTCTATGGACTTCTTGCCAGGATTTATTCAGATCAAGGAAAAGACTTTGAAAGTATACTTTTGAGGGCAGCTAGGTGGAGCAGTGGATAGAACACCAGCCCTGAAGTCAGGAGGACCTGAGTTCAAATCTGGTCTCAGACACTTAATACTTCTTAGCTGTGTGACCCTGGGCAAGTCACTTAACCTCAATTGCTTCAGCAAAAAAAAAAGTATATTGTTGAAGATGTTAGCTTTGATTGGCATCAGATAATCCAGAACAATAATTTATCACTCTTAAGATGACCTAAAATCTGAATAATCTAATGGCACACTTATAAGCATTTGGGATGCTAAGACCAGAACAATAATAACAACAAATCTCAGTGCAACTATCATATAGCTTTTCTAATACACTTAAATAATTCTGCCTGGGATGATGCTACAGGCTTTATATAACAGATATGTGGGTGTGAATCACATGTTTTGGGATAACCAAGGATGGAGAGACATTTACATACACAAAGAAGGTTTTGTGTATTGCATCTCAACAACCAGTTCAAATAATGGGAGAGAGGTTTGAACCCAGGATCAAAAAAATTTTCTGCATAGTATTTCAGCAAGAGATTCTTAGGGAACAGATACATCACACAGGGCACAGCAACATCCCTAGCCAGCCTGAGTTTTCTGTAAGTTCATGTTTAGAGAGGCAAGACCTCATAATTCTGATGAGAATTAGAACCATCTCATATCAGCAATTAGCTCAGGTGTAGAGGCAGATAGACCCAAAGATCATAATATATCAAGAAATCTCCAGCCAGTGACCAGGCAAACAGTAATTGCTAGGAAAAAAACTGGCGAAATTGCTTTATGTATAGCTAGTTGGTTCTGCTTCTATTTACCCATGTAATGAATGCCTTGCATGTAATTGCATGCAAAGTTTATTGGCACACATGTTAATTATTGCATGTATTTAATATGCTTGTTTTATTTTCTTACTTTTGTGTTAGTGCATATATTACAACTCCATTAGTTGGGTAGCAATTCATAATTTTGTTATTACTTGCCTACAAATTTGTCACTGTGTATATTAGGTTATTTTACAGACCTATTTCTATTATTGCTTTAGTTGTGTTTATTTGCTTGTATTATATAAATATGCATCTATATAATATATATATATATATAGTGCAATAATTGAGACCACTGTCACTAAAGCAGTCTATCAAATATTGCTTGCATTATAAGTCTATTGCAGGCAATATTGATTTTTTTGTTATGGATGGCATCTTAAGTTAATTATTTAGGTCACTGGGTTAATCATCTCTATTTTGTTTAATTGTTGATATTTAATTTGATGTTCTGCTGTATAATTCCAGATGCCAAGTATTCCACAACTGATTTTGAAGGGGTATGCATAATGACAAATCCTGGAAAATAATGCTTCAGCTTTCAGACTGATTCCTCCCCCCAGTATAGGAAAGATATTTGAAACTCCAGGAAGTTATAAAATTAGAGGCACATAATTCCCTCTCTACCTTGGGAAATAATTTTGAGGTAGAGGAGAGAGCTTCCAGTTGCTCTTGGAGGTTTGAACTAGTCTTTGATAGAATGTAGAGAAAGAAGAAACAGACCAAAAGAGTGTGTTCTTGCAGAGAGAGCAGCAGTGGCCACATTACCAGGATATAACTCTTGTGGAACATGAACTTAGAAGGTTTGGTTGTAATCATCTCTTTTTTATTTTGTGAGTTTTTTCAGAAGATGACTGGTGGAGTCTATTTTTACTCTGCATTTTGGTTCTAAGGAATCTGAAGCTGTTTCCTTAAACAAAATCTTGAAATATGATGTTAAGCTTTTTTATTTGTCCTCAGGTTATCCAACGATGCTTAAATTATCTCTCCTTGATCTATTTCCCAGGTCAGTTGTTTTTCATATGAGATATCTAACATTTTTTATTTTTCCCAGTTTTTTGGCTTTGTTTAAATTTTTTTTGCTATCTTGTAGAATCATTAACATCTATTTTATCCATTCTAGTTTTCAAGGTACAAACATATATGTATAAAATATTTATAACAATCCCCTTTGAGTGGCAAAAAATAGGAAATTGATGAATTAGGGAATAGCTGGACAAATTATGGCATATTATTGTGATGAAATACTATTGTATTATAAAAATCATTAGCAAGGTTGTTTCAGAAAACTTGGACAATTTATATGAACTGATAGCAGGAAAATACTTAATAAAGTAACATCAATGTCATAATCATAATCAACTGTGAGGAACTTAGTTACTCTGGTCAGGACAATGATGCAAGACAATTCCAAAGGAAAGTTATCTACCTCCAGAGAGAGAACTGATAAACTTTGTTACTTTTTTCACTTTTTTTCCTGTTATAACATGGTTATTATAGAAATACATTTTGCATGATTACACTTGTATAATAGGCATGGATGAATGAGGTAGGAAAGGAGAGAATTTGAAAAAAAATTTTGAAAAAAAATTTGAAAGAAGTAAAACTTCTCTGACAATAACTGATTTTGATAGTATAAATATATTACAAATTATAAATGTATAAGTTATACATTTATTCCTTAGAATCATAGCCATTCATCATCTTAACTAGTAGCACTCTTTTCACTTTTAAGTGAACAAGAAGGCCTTGAATATGTTACATTCATTTTGGACTAACTTTACTTTGACAAGAACTTTCCTAACTGTTTCTGATTTTTCTTTATTCTGGTCTACTTATTCAAATTTTCATTTTTAAAACACCAGTAATGAATAATTTTGATGATTAGTGCTTTGTAGTATAATCTGAATTGTGGAAAGATCATTTTCTTTTATTATGACCTCTCCTCCCTCTTACTTCCTTCAAGATTCTAGATGTTTGGTCCTCCAAAAGAAATGTTATACTTTATCTGATTCTATAAAGCATCCTTTCCATAATGAATTTCACTCAATCCTTTTTTTCCCATATGACATTTCTAGAGTTTTTTTTAAATAATAGCGTTGAAAATGCTCATCCCTGTTCTATTCTGATCTTAGTGAAAAGTCTTAAATTTTTACTCCATCAAAGATTACACTATTGTTTAATTTTAGGCAGTTACTTAAAAAAAACATATTAAGCCAAGGTCCACTTATTCCTATGACTTTAATTTTCCATATATATGGTTGTTGTATTTTGTCAAAAATTTTTTATGACTCTATTGATACTCTAGAAGGCATAGATAGTATATTAGGAGTGAGAAAACTTGAGGCAAAAATCTTACCTCTAGGTCTTTTCACTGTATGATCTTGGGTAAATCACTCTATAGGCTTCAGCTTCCTTATATATGACCTCTAAGGTATATTCTTATTCTAAATCTATGACCTAAAGTTGGAATAAATCACTATAAAAAGTAGTCTATAATGCCCTTAAAAAGGTTAAAGCAGAATTTGCATCATCAATTCTTAGGGTGAATTGTCCTTGGGCAAAATGACCTCAAAGATGCTACCCAACTCTAATGTTCCATTATTCTTTCATGTTCCTTTGTTCTAGCCTGCATTTCCCACCACATAACAACCACAACATGTTTTCTTAAAATTTGATGATGCAGAATGTTTTTTGTTTTTTTTTTTGTTTGATACATATCTCTCTGTGGGATGCTAAGGTGTCAAAAGTGGTTCACATTCCTGAGTATGAAACCAGATTGAAATGTAATTGGAGGTGCAATGGATAGAGCACCAGCCCTGAAGTTAGCAGGACCTGGGTTCAAATATGACCTCAGACACGTAATACTTCCTAGCTGTGTGACCTTGGGTAAGTTATTTAACCCCAATTACCTCAGGGATAAAAATGTAATTGGGAAATATTAAAAAAATAAAAAAATTCAAAGAAACAAAGATAATATTAATATGTAGTTTTCTGAGTTAATATATATGTTCACAGAAATCTTTATATACATTTTAGTGGCACCCATTTCTATTTGAGTTTGATATTCTGGATTACATTACTACATATAAATTTTTTATTTTTTGCTTTCTTTTAAAAAGATATGTGAATTCCTAGAACTTGTGTTGATGGCACCTTTCACAAGTTTGTAATTACTACCATTTCTTTTTCTAAACCTTTTATATAGCATTTTAAGAGTTTTTACTGGAAAAAATATATGGGAGTTTACAGCACCAAATCAAAAGGAAAGTGTGTTACCACATTATATAATATCAAGTTAGTTATGAGAAGATTTAATAACTAACTTAAAGAAGAAGATAACATTAAAAAGAGTTGTGTTTGAGCAGTATATCGTGTTTTGCAAATATAAACTATTATTATATAGAATGAATTCATGTTGTAGTCCTGCAAAATTATCAGAAGTACTAAAGCTCAGAATGAGCCAAAGTGAATGAAGGACATAAAGGAAATGATATATAAGATAAGTAAAAGGACTTCTAGTTGCTTCTTATTAAAATAAATCACCTAGTCCAAATAAACTACATATCATCAGATCCCGAAAGGACTTTCAGATGCAATCTTTAATATTTGAAAGTTAATAAAGAAATAACAAAATAAAACAAGTATCATGAAACTGGAAAATGGAAAATGTCCTGATTTTTAGAAAAATGAAGGAATAGAATTGACATTGCATAGACCAAATGAGCTTTCTTGAAGAAATTCTTGAACATATCATTAAAAGATGGTTGTTGAATATCTAGTTAGGGAAATTATGACTACAAAGAGCCAGGATGGCTTCATTAAGAACAGATCATGCGAGGAGAATAATATTTTCCTTTTTGATGATTTAAAAAGCTGGTAAATGTGTGGATATGATTTACTTGACAAACTTTTGATAGAATATTTCACATTATTTTCATGGAGATGATGGAAAAGGTAACAATGCAATCAGATGGATTCAAAACTACTAGGATGACTGGACTAGAAGAATAGTCATTAATTGTTTAAATCAATAGAGTAAGAGATTTCCAGCTGAGTATCTGAAGACCTATGTTCTTGGCCCTGGCTGTTTTTTTAAATCAATGATTTGGATAAAAGCATAGATAGTTTGCTAATCAAATTTCTAGATGACACAAGCCTGAGAGGAAGAATTAATAGTTTAGATGGCAGGAAGGATCCAAAGGATCTTGACATACTTGAATATTGGATTTTATAATTTAATAAGAATTTAATAGGAAATAAATGGGAAGATTTGCACTTATATTTAAAAAATCAACTTCACAAACATAGAATGAGGAGTCATAATTAGACTTTGTTCAAAAGAAAGATATAAGGATTTTAGTAAACTACACATTCCACATGATTTAGCAAATCAATGAGGCAGCTAAAAAAATGAGTTATCTCAGGCAGCATTAAGAAGTGACATTGATTCCAGGAATGGGAAAGTGAAAGTTCTACTGTACTCTGCCCTATTTAAGTCTCATTTGGAATTCTGCATTAATTTCTGAGCACCAGAGATTTAACAAAGCCAGTATAAACTGAAATGTCCAGAAGATGGCAAGCAGGATGATGAAGGGCATTGAGTAAAGTTATATAAGGATTTGCTAAAGGAATTGGGAATGCCTTCCCTTTAAAAATTATTTCCTAATTATTCCCTATATAGCTTGCTTTGTATATATTTGTTTGCATGTTGTTTCTCCCATTAAATTGTTAACTCCTTGGAGGTAGGGCCTGGCTTTTGTCTCTTTTTAGTGCCTGGCACATAGTAGGTGCTTAATAAATGGTTACTGACTGATTTTTATCCTAATGGGAAGACTGGGAGCCTTCCCACTACAAATATTAATCATTAAATATTTAAAGAATTTGCATATGAAGAAGGGATTAAATTTATTTTGCTTGGTTCCAGAGGGTGTAATCAACAATGGGGGAAGTGGCAGAATGCTATTTAGAATTAAAATCAGGAAATACTTCCAATAGTTAGAGCCATGTAACAGTAGAGGAAGCAATCTCTGGAGGAGTGAACTGTCTCTGAATGAGTGGACTGTCTCTGGAGGAGTGTATTGTCTCTGGAGGAGTTTATTGTCTCTGGAAGTGTTGCATTCTCTCTGGAGGCGGGAGGATGCAGAGGCCAGATGATTATTTGTGCAGTATAATATAGTGGGGATTCCCTTAATTTATGGGTTGCGGGATTCTGGGAAGATGATGGATTAAGTCAATAGATTTCAAGATCTCCAGATTTCCCCCACAAACAGAACAAATTTGTACCTCAGAGCAAACATAGACTGGTGAAAAATCAAGAAAATTTTGGGTAGAACAAGGTCCTCTGACATAACTTAAAAAAACTGGAAGACCACAGAACTATGATTAAGCAGTGTGAAGTGCAAACACTTCTGGACTAGCTCTACAGAAATACCAAGTGAGGAACCCTGAGACTAGCTGCATGTGCTGCATTCTCAGCAGGAAGAGTAAAAAATTTCACCTCCCAACTCTATGTGAAGTCAGGGTCTTAGTCCGAGAAGACCAAATGAATCTCTGATGATTGGGAACACCAGGCCCAGGTGTGTGAATGCTGCCCTAAGCAGGAAGGAACCAGCATTCCTGGTTAGTGCAGAAGCAGGGGGACAGGGATGCTGCTGACTGCAAGCACTTGCAGGAGGGTAGAGCTTTTAGTTTGGAGTTACAGGATTGGGGAGAGCTGAAGTGAAGCTTGAGGCAACACCTCCCACCTCATGATTAGAGCTGTTTACACTAATATTTCTAATTAAAAAAAACCCAGCAAAGAAGAAAGACCCCAATTGTAGAAAGTTACTATGAGAACAGAGAAGATTGGGGCTCATCTTCAGGGGAGGACACTGAAATAAGAAAATCTTCCATACCAAAGAGCAATACTAAATAGCTCTCTGCCCAGAGAGAGTTTATTGAAGAATTTAATAAAGACTTTAAAAATTAAATGAGTGAGGAAAAACTTAAAAAAACCCAACCATCCAAGAAAAACAAGATTATGAAAAACAGTTAATCAATTAGAAAAGGAGATACAGAGTTTTAAAGATGAAAATAACTCTTTGAAAATTAGAATTGGGCAAGGGCGAGCCAGTGAAGCTATGAGAGATCAAGAAATGACAAAATAGAATACAAAGAATGAAAAAATAGAATAGAATATGAAATATCTTACAAGAAAAAAACAGATCTGAAGAACAGAACAAGAAGATAAAATATAAAATTAATTGGACTACTTGAAAGTTGTGACCCAAAAAAGAACCTTGACACAATAATGAAAGAAATAATCCAAGAAAATTGCTTTGGAGTGATAGAACATGAGGGGAAAGTAGTAGAGAAAATCCATTGATTACCACCTCAAAGAGATCCTTTGGGGGAAACTACATAAGAATATTATTATCAAATTTCAGACCCCCCCAGATCAAAGAGAAAATTTTTACAAGAAGTAGAAAAAAACCAATTCACATATGCTGAAGTTACAATTAGAATTGTGCAGGATTTATCAGCAGTCACAATAAAAGACTACACGTCTTAGAATTGTATATACCAGCAATCAAAGGAACTAGACCTGCAGCCAAAAATATCATATCCAGTAAAATGAACCATAACACTGAATGGAAAAAAAAGATTCAATGAACTTGCAGGTTTGCAGGGCTTTCTTTAGCCAAACCCAAACTCAATAAAAAATTTAACATATAAGAGTCAATATCCAAGATTAATTTAAAGGAATTTAACATGGACAAATGGTTTATGTTTTTCACATGGAAATATATAGCATATGTTTAAGACTGACATCAGCAATTGGGTAGCTCAAAAAAAATAGTGGGGCAGAGTTAAGTATGATCTGACTCAAAAGCAAAAATGCCTAGGAAAAGGTGCAAATAATAATTATGTTATACAAATAAGGTGAAGAATAGACACAGAGGTATTAGGGGGGAAAGAGGGTTCCTAATTCTGAAAACTTACATCAAGAATGCTTTAAATAGGTAACACTACACATATGCCATGAAAGGTATAGCACCCTCCAAAATCTGTAAAGGAATAAGGGAGAAGAAGAGATAGATGGAGGGGGAAGCAAAAGAGAGGGGAAGAAGATAAGGGAGGGATCCATGGGTAGGGGGAAATTAAATAATAACAAGGCAAGTTAAGAATTAAAGAAAAAGAGTTAGCAGGGATAGGAAAGAAGAGATATACATAAATACTGCAACAAGGATCAGGAGTAGAATTTATTAGAAAAGAAAGTACAGCTAGTAATCACTGATTTTAGACAAAATGATACTTAAAGATTCAATCAAAAGAGAATTCTACATTATATGTCAGCCACACTAATAATAAAAAAAACCTAATTTTAGATGCATATTTATATATGGGAAATGTATATATACATAAAAATATATGTATATATATATGGTTGTGAGTATATGTAGATATATATGCATGCTGCTCTATATATGTCTCTATATAGATATATGTATATATGTCCTTGGATGTGAGTGAATGTATATGGGTATATATACATGCATGTGTGTGTGTATGTATATATATATATATACATATCTACATATGTATATATAAATGTATCTGTATTTAACTCTAGCCTGATAGGGAAAGATGGGAGGGGGATGAAGGGGGAAAAACAATGAAGTAAAAAATTGTGCACAGCAGAGAACAAAAGAACAATCTATAAGGAAGTAAAAAAAAAAGAAAAGATGGAATTCATGAATATAATTATATACTGTTATATAGCCTTTCTTGAACTGGTAATTTGTTGTTATATATTTTGAATCCTCTCTGATGTTCTACTTGGCACTTGACAATGTCATATTTTGTTTTGTTTTATTTTATTTTTTTCTTTTTTATTCTGTTTTTTCTTTTAATAAAGAAGGGGAAAAATATGGGTTGGATTTGCCAACATTAAAATTCCTTTACTCTAGGATTATTCCAAACAAAACTTTCTTCTAATGGTAAAATTATAAATCTATAGTTTATGATGTCATTTTTTGTTACTATTAAAAATACAATGTAAGCTAGGGAACTTTCAAATCTACTGATTGGTGATATCAGTTTTCAGTCTTCATAGAAAACTTAGATCTGCATGAAATGGTACATGGTCATGTATGTGGTAACTTGATTGTATACATTAAAATCTCAGATTTGGAGGTTTGTTGCTCAATCATTTCCTGCTTTTCAAGATATTATTTTAGATTTTTTTGGCAAAAATACTGGAGTGGTTTGCCATTTCCTTTTCCAGGTCATTTTATAGATGAGAAAACTAAGGCAAACAGGGTTAAGTGATTTATCCAGGCTCAAACAGCTAATGTCTTAAGGATGGATTTGAAATTGGGCCTTGCTGACTCTAGGCCTGGAACTGCCCCTTCTTAAGCTGGCACAATTTAAATATAAATTATTCAAAAGTTGAAATTTAGGACTTTGAAAATCAATGTAGGATCTTAGTTGTTTGAAATGGATTTCTTATTGAAGATTAATTAACAAATGATCCCAGAAATTATGAAGATGTTACTTCCTCTTATTTTAACTGATACTTGTATCTGGTAAAAAACTGAGAAACAAGAATGATTTTTCCTTTCTTTTAACCCTTCTGTATTTAATATTGCTACTTCTACTTTTTCATTTTCATTTTTCATTAACAATGCTTCACCCTTATTCTTCAAATAGATTATTTTGGAGAGTATCAGTCAGAATATTGGATAAATCTCTTTGTACAAAGTTGTACTCTATTTAACATAGGACCAAACTTCCTGGGAAAAGATTTGGGGACAAAGAAACTTACCTAATTGTTAATTTGGGGATTGTTGAGTACTTACTAAAAACTTTTAGTACCTCTGAAATATATTCATTGCTGCTATCTTTTGGCTCTTTTATACCTTTCTCATTATGCCTTCTCAATCTTCTTTCTTGGGTCATCATCCAATTTCACTTGTTTTTTCTCTAGAGTTTCCTTCAGCTCCTATAATTCAATTATCATTTCTTTTCAGATGACTCCTAAATTTATACATACAACCCTTTTGTCTTTATTGATCTTAAGATCTTTTTAAAAATTTTCAGTATTTTTTTATGTACATGTGAAGATAGTTTACAACATTTATTTTTGTAATCGAGCTTAAGTTCTACTTTATAAACTATTAGATATTTCAAGCTGGATGGATCCCATCCAGCTGGATATCCAGATGGATAGCCATCTTAGATTTAACATGTCTAAAAGAACAAATTATCTTTCTTTTTAAATGTCTCTATGCCTTCAGAACTTCCCTTTTACTATTATTGATAATGATGGCACCTACATTTGCAAATTTGGGGTCATCCTTGATTTCTCATTCTTAGTCACCCTTCAGCCAATCAGTTGCCAAATCTTAATGTTTCTACTTCTACAGTATCTCTCTTGTATATTCCTCTTCTTTGCTCTTATAGTTCTAAATCAAACTATCATTACCTCTCACCCAAACTATTGTGATAGCCTCTAAATAGTCTCTATGACCTAAGTCTCTCCCTACTCCATTCTCTACATATATATCTCTATATATCTTTATATATATATGTATACACACACACACACACACACACATACACACACACACACACAAAAGGGATCCCAAAGAGTTGGAGTGACTGAACACAATCACTACTATATTGGACTACTTAGTGCAGCTAAAATACAGCATTCCATCTTCCATCTCTGAGCCTTCACAATAACCATACTTCTTGCCAAAACTCTTCCACTTCCTAACTCCTGTTTTCTGGAATCCTAGTTTCCTTTAAATCTTAGTTCAAGGGCTAGTTTCTCTTAAAGGTCTTTTTTGATCTTTTCAATTCTAGAGTTTTTCCCTTCAAGGTTTGATTTGCATGTTTGATTTAAGTCTACATAGATATATATTGTCTCCCTATCAAAATATAAGGCAGAGATTGCTTTGCTTTTTGTCTTTCCATCTCCATCACTTATCATTACATAAAGAGCTCCTTGAGGGCAGGAAGCATTTTTTTTTGCCTTTTTTGCATCCCTGATGTTCATTGTTATGTAGCATACGGTAGGTGTTTTAGTCGCAATATGGTAGGATCATTTGGCAATTGTACGCCAGATTTCCAACAGGGCTATAATAGTTTTGCTGATTTAGACTTAATATACAGGAGAACTTGATTGAAAAAAAAACTGTTGAGAAAACTATGTATCAGCCTGACAAAAATTTAGACAAAGACCTCATATCACACACCAATATAAATTCCAATATGGCCAAAATATGAAAGGTCATAGACAAAATACAAGAGCAAGAAAGAAATTACTTTTCAGATAGGGAATGTTTTTAAATTGAAGTAGTAATAGAGAGTATTGCATAAAGCAAAATGGATAATTTTGTAGGGGAAAAAAAATCTCCGTAGCAAGTTTTGAGATTCCACCATAAGCTATCAGATTGTCACAGACAACAAAAGAAAAAAATGACATGTTGCAGGGGCTATGGGAAAATAGGTACATTACTGTACTGTTGGTATAGCTACAAAATGGCCCAACTGTTTAGGATTGCTATTGGAACTATGCTCCAAAAGTTACCAAAATGTGCATCTACACATTGACCTGATAACCTAAGTTTAAACCCTAAATAAACCAAAGGATGAGGAAAAGGATCCATATGTACAAGAATATTTACAATAGTTCATTTTGTGGTGGCAAAGAACTTGAAATTAAGGGGTATCCTGTTGGGGAATGGTTAAGCACATTTTGGCACACAAATATAGTAAGAACATTATTGTTCCATAAAAAATGATGAAATGGACAATTTCAGAAGAAATTGGAAACACTTCTATGAAATGATGCCAACCAAAAAGAGCAGAAGAGAACAATTTCTCCAATGATGACATTTAAAAACATTAAAAAAAAACCTTTCAAAGAATTTGGAACTCTGATCATATTTAAAAACATTAAAAAAACCCTTTCAAAGAATTTGAAACTTTGATGATTGCAATGATAAAGCATGATCTAAAAGAATTGATACAAAGTACTTTACCCACCTCCTGACAAACAGATGTGTCATGAAAAAAATATTTTTGGATACGGCCAATATGAGAATTTGGTTTATCAGATTATGTAGCTCTTTATTTAGGACTTTTTTTTTTGCTTAAATTAAAAAAATGCTTAATATAATGGGAAGAATGGTGTAGGGGGTCAGATTAATAAAAACAACAACAAAAATATTGATGTTATGGTATACCATATTTGTTTTAATATAATTTATTGCTGTGTTTTGGTATTGCTGTGAATTAAACCTTAGGCACTGAGGCACATTTTGAAAAAAATGAATGATGAAGATACACTGCATCAATTTATTACTAAAATGTATTTCATTTATTTCTTTGAGTAGGAGTGCAAATGGTAGCATTATTATTGCTAGTAAAATGCGGGATATTTATTAAAAATGGTGGTGTGGGAGATTTAAAGTGGACACCATTTGGATTTTTGAACTATAATATTGCTAAGACATATTTTAAAAATACCAGGATGAAATAGAGCTATCAGATGGAGGTGATAGTAGGTTCCTCTTCAAGGTTTTCAGGCAGTAATTGGCCATTTTGTTGGATATGTTGTACAGGTATAGATCAGCGTGGGTTGTCTTTGATATCTCTCTCTACTTCAAGGTTCTAATTCTCTTTTCAAAATGAGAAGAAAATGGTGGGGAGATTGCAGGAAGGTATGGAGTGGAAAGAGATGTATGAGAGTAGCTCATCAAAGTTTGATCTTAGCTTCTACCTGTTGATAGCAAGAAAAGATGAATCACCATTTAGGTTCATGGCAGCTTGTCTGAAATGAGAAAAAAGGGACCCAGTAAATGCATGCAGCCTGTTCCCATCATCCCTCTAATAACCTGTAATATTGTAGCAGGATATTTTTGTCACCCTGAACTTGATTGATGGTCTTGGCTATAAGACATTACAAGTGTAGTGTAAATTGACCGAACATCTAAACATACAAATTATTAAAAGGAGGGGGAGCAACCATTGGACTCCTGGGGAAAGCAGGTAGGATTTAGTTAAGATGATCCCATTTCCAAATGCAATTTATAGTCTATTGACTTGTGGCAGTGTCTTTTTAGATGTGAGAAAATTGTCATACATTGCAAATGAGAAGCCGTTTTGACATCAGAATCTCAGTGAGTGCCAGGAAGAAATCATATCACTGTCTGGTCTGTCGAGGTTAAATGAAGTTGCCTTGCTGCAGGCAGATGGGCCTTCATTTTCTTTTCTTCCCTGGCTGTCCTTGTGAACAATTACTGTGATTAGGATGAGTAACAATGTGCTCCTGATGCCTATTGTATTGACATTATGACCAGTTATTCTACTCAAGTGGAGCTAATCATTACTGAGACTCCCAGATATTTTGACAGGGAAGATCCATGCCTGTCAGTCAAGTTTATCAGGGACAAAAAGGGCTTAACCCTGGTTCCATATATCCAAATTAAAGGAGTCAAGTCATCATCACAAGAATATTATGAACCTCTTCTGAGATGGGACTGTGACAGTTCACCAAGAAAATTACTACATAGAAGCTATTTTTATGTCTCCATCTTCCTTCCCCATCCCAATTTGGGTCACCTCCATTTAAAATTATAGTTTAGTATTCTTATTCATAATGTCCCCCATGGTGAATGTATTCTCTCTCTTTATCTCATAGTCATTTGCCCCTCTTTACCCAATTCATTTTCTTTTTTATGTGGCAATGCTCTACGTGGAGGGGGTTACATGTATGATGAGGAGCAATGCATAGGGGTATCATTATGTGACTCAAAAGGCAGTAGAATAGACATATCTAGCTTTTTATCCTCCCACCCTTCTCCAGTGGAAACTTTAATTCCTGCCTGGAGGGGAAACAAGAATTTGGGGTCAGATATTACTCTGCTCTTCCCAAGAAAGAGTCTAGAATTCTATTTCTACTCACTTAAATATTACTAATCTAGTGATATGGTTGAGCTCAATTTAACATTTGTTACTGTTTCACTAATTTGGGAGAAAGTAGGACTCCAAACTTTATATTAAAAGTTTGACCCCTTTCCCACAGAATTATAATGAATACCTACAACACAGCCAAGAAAACCCATTTATCTCTATCTGTAGTAAAATAGTAATCAGAGAATTAATTGAAGAATATATAGTAAATGATATAGAGAGAAGGAGATCTCCTTTTGGGAGTGAGATAACTCAGAGATACAGACAGAGATAGAGAGACAGAGAGAGAGACATAGACAAAGAGAGAGACAGAGAGACAGACAGACACAGACACAAAGACAGAGAGATAGTCAGACACAGAGACAGAGAGACAGACAGAAACTAAATTAAAATATGGTTTCCCCTTTATGAGGTATGAAGAGATTTTCTATTAAAAATTAGAAGGCAACTAATCTTTGGCTGGCTAAGGATTGATTATACCCTTGTTCATTTTCAACTATAACATACACAGATATTTTAGTTGACTTTATAAGGCCCAGTTCCTTTTCTTTCATAATTATTTCAGAGTCTTTGGTGTCATATTCTACATACCTTTTTATATGTGATTGGGAGGAATAGCAAGAGCTAAAGATCTTTCTCTGCAAGTGGTTTATAATACTTTTTTTTTTTTTTTGGCTGAGGCAATTGGGGTTAAGTGACTTGCCCAGGGTCACACAGTTGTTACGTGTCTGAGACCAGATTTGAACTCAGGTCCTCCTGACTTCAGGGCTGGTGCTCTATCCACTGCACCACCTAGCTGCCCCAGTGGTTTATAATTCTTGATTAGCATAGTGGACTGTCAGCCATTGAAATCTGAAAGCTGGTTTGACACTGCCATATCTAAATTGGAATTATCAGTCTCCATAGATTCACATTCTCTCCATTGTTAGGGAAAAAGAACCAGAACAATCTTCCTCCTACATTAATCTCCTTATTCTCAGTTAAGATATAGAGAAAAAGAAACTAACATTTATTCAATTTCTTTAGCAAAATTCACTTTGACAGATTGGAGTGGGAAGAAATGGACCAAGGAGGAGACTATTGTAATAATACTGATGAGAAGTATTTAGAGCCTAGAGTGACAGCTATTTGAGTAGTGGATGGGGGACACATATGAGAAATGTGATGGAGGTACACACAAAGTTGGTAACTGATTGGACATGTGAGAGTGGTAAGAGTGAGGCCTGAAAAATTACATTTTGGTTGTTACCCGAAGATCATCCAGAAAGAGGAGTATGGGATTGGAATGTGGATCACATTATAATATTTTCACTTTTTTTGTTGTTTGCTTGCTTTTTTATTTCTCATTTCCCCTTTTTGATCTAATTTTTCTTGTGCAGCATGATAAATGTGAAAATATGCGTAGAAGAATTGCACATGTTTAATTTATATTGGATAACTTGCTGAATAGGGGAGGGGAGAGGGAGAAAAATTTGGAACACAAAACTTTCCAAGGGTGAAAGTTGAAAACTATCCTTTCATGTATTTTGAAAATAAAAAGCTATTAATAAAAAATATGCTAAGAAAATAAGAATGGCTGTCCCTTTATGAGGTGTGAAGAGATTTTCTATTAAAAATTAGAAAGTAACTATTCCTTGGCTGGCTAGGGATTGGTAATACCCTTAGTATTATCCTTTAAAAAGTGAGACAATCCTAGGAATATTCTCTCAGGAGTATGATTGCTAGAAGAAAAAAAAGCAGCTATGGAAGAACTCAGTTCTTGAGAGGATATGATTCCTTACCAATAAACATAGAATATTCTCTTTATAAAGCTGGGTTACACACAGTGTATGATAGAATATATTAATAGGGAAGCACATATGGTAAACTCATGGGAAAAAGGCAAATTACATTTCTGACCTTCTTGGATCCTAATGTCTCTTCTCTTTATGTCCTAGAGCTGTACCTATCAATTGCAGTTTATCTATTGGTTAGGTCTTCCTTCTAGGAATCCTAGATCTCATCCTCTCTGTAACTCAACTTTCTCTTTTGGCCATGGTGACTCACATTGGGTGAATTGCTTCTCTACAAGACTGAAAGGCGCCACTTTTCCAATGATGGATAAGAAGGGAAAAATTGAATGCACTCTGGACAAATCAACCATCTAATGACTAGCTGCTCTATAAGATAATCAAATTAGAGTGATAAAGGAGCAAATAATTACATTTATTTTATGCCTCTTTTGCAATTTGTGTAGAGAATTTTTAAAAAGCATTTCAGCAAAGCAAACCAACACTGCATCTTATCTCATATGAAAGGCTCTGGCAAACAAGGATTGGAATTAAAAAATATGTAACTATAGATGTACAATGCATGTAATAAATAAAAACATATTGTACATATACTAAATATTATGAAAGCATTGTAAACAGGATATTAGCCTTTAAAACATCTCTATGCAAATTATTTGTTGAGTTCTGTCTTCCATTTCTTTATTATTTATGTATCATACTTCACCAAAAAAAAATGAAGCTACAGGTCAGTGTTTCTTTTAAGAAGTATTTTTTGGCATATGTAAAACCAACTGGGAAATTTTTTGTTTTATTTGTTTCAGAGAGAATGCTGTCCTTCTCTACTTGACTCCATAATTTCCCACTTAATTACTCTAGTTGAATCTCCTATATCTTGTGATTTATATTGATCTTAGCCATGTGATACTGTTTTATGATAAGATAAAATTAGTTTAATAGCATTCTTCTCCCCTGTGATTCTCTGCTGGTCCCTAAATAGACCATTTCTAATAATATTTAAGTATACAAGGGGTCAAGTAGGATTTTTTCCCTATCAGGAAAGCATTCCTAGCCAGCTTACACTTCTTCCGATAGCCTTATCCATACGTTGTGGCTCTGGGTTAATGAAATCTTGTGATTTTGAAATTTTTTTTCATTTTAAAATTATCTTTATTTTTTAAAAGCTTTTTGTTTTCAAAACATATGCACAGAAAATTTTCCAACATTGACCCTTGCACAGCCTTGTGTTTCAGATTTTCCCCTCTTTTCCCCTACCCCTTCCCTAGATAGCAAGCAATCCAATATGTTATACATGTTAAAATATATGTTAAATCCAATATGTGTAAAAATATTTATACAATTCTCTTTTTGCACAAGAAAAATCAGATCAAAAAGGAAAGAAAATGAGTAAGCAAACAAAATGCAAATGAACAACATCAAAAAGAGTGAGAATGTTACGTGTTGAGTGATTTTGAATTCATATTGGTAAATAATTTAAATAGACTTTTATGAGTAGAAATTCTAAATGTTTATTGGGTTATCATAAATTGCTTCAGTGGAAGTGCCATGTCATGTGAGTACAAGATAGAAGACTAGACATATTCTTTGACTCTCATGACCTCTCAGAGTTTTCTAAAATAAAACTTATTTAAAAGAGATAAGTAATTGTAGCAATCTTCAAATTTTAACACACCGATAACAATTTGATTGTCAGTGAAAGCTAATCCCCTAACTCCTAAAATGCTCATTCAGTACTTCTGCCACCACTATCTGCCCCTTTCTAGCAGGGCTACACAATGAGAGTCACTCAGCAATTTTCTGGCTGTTGTGGCACTCTGTCAGCATCCTCCACTCAATTCACAATTCCCTCCTCTAGCTCTTGACCTTAATGCACAATTCTGAAGCAATAAGCAACAGAACTCAATATTACACTTCCCATTTCCCTACAAAGGAAGTTGAGGGATGGGAAAGTGGAAACTTGCTTGCCTGGGGACTCAGTATGTGAGTTGGTCTTTAAAAGTCAGAAAGCTTAGAATATGATATTTCAGAAGGTCAGAAGATGATAGTTCTGAAATTGGAAGACACCTCAAGAACAATATAGCTCAACAACCTTGTTTTTCAGATGAGATGAGGCAACTGAGACCTGTGGAGTTTAAACGACTTTCTTGAGGCTATGTAGATTTTGTGGTGTCAGAAGTGGGATTCGAGCTCTAATCCTCTGAATTGAGAACTAGTGTTTTTTTCACTGGACTATCTTGCAAGCATATTCTAAAGGATTAAAAATAAGAGTCAACTTCTTAGAAAATGGTTGTCAGTAGTTTCCTGATATGTTTCTTTCTTTCTTTTTCTTTTTTTTTATTAAAGCTTTTTATTTTTCAAAACATATGCGTGGACAATTCTTCAACATTAGTCCTTGCAAAATCTTGTGTTCCAATTTTCCCCTCTTCCTCCACACCCTCCCCTAGATGTTAAGTAGTCCAATATATGTTAAACATGGTAGAAATATATGCTAAATACAATTTGCATACATATTTATACAATTATTATGCCACAGAAGAAAAATCAAATCAAACCAGTAAAAAAAAGAAAAGCAAAATAAAATGCAAGCAAAAACAATAAAAAGAGAGAAAATTTTATGTTGTGAATCACACTCAGTTCTCACAATCCTCTCTCTGAGTGTAGATCACTCTCTTCATCACTGAACAATTGGAACTGATTTGATATGTTTCTTTCTTTCTTTTTTTTTTTTTTTTTGCTGAGGCAATTGGGGTTAAGTGACTTGCCCAGGGTCACACAGCTAGGACGTGTCTGAGACCAGATTTGAACTCAGGTCCTCCTGACTTCAGGGCTGGTGCTCTAACCACTGCGCCACCTAGCTGCCCCTGATATGTTTCTTTAAAGAATGCCAAGTAGGACAGAGACATTCTACAGTATATGGGAGAGACCTTGGGAAATTGAGAGACTGTTGCTTCTGAGAAAGATGCTAATGGGGGAGAAGGCAAAGAGGCAAAGGGCATATTGGAAGAACAACACCTGCTAGTATCCTATTTCACAATTTTTTTTAACACCACAAGAATCAGTATAATGACATAAAAAGATGGCCTTGGAAACAGAAGCTCCAGCTCTTGCTCAGATCTTGTCTCTGGTGCAGACTGATAATGCGATCTTGGCCAAATGATTTGACCTTTCAATGTTCCAGTCAACTTCCTAAGCCTGAAAGTTGCGGACAGATACCAATCAATATTATTAGAGAAAGTTCCTCACTGTGATTTCTCTATTGAAGATTTTGGTTAAAAATATAAAATATTGCAAACTAGGTTCTAAGTGCAATTGACTTTGCATGCTGACAGGGTACAAATATTAGCAATGCTGTCTAGATTGTAACACCTTAAAAGGAAATTCTGGGTTCTCCTGTTCCAGTTATGCCTCTGCCTGGGTCACATGTGCAATTTGATAAATCAAGTCTCTTGGAGAACTTTGCTACAATTTGATTTTTTTCCTATATTCAACCATCAATGTTTTTTCACACATGGGGTTCTATTCTGTAATCAAAAGGAATAAATTTTATTTTTGGTTCATAGTTGATTTTTTATATATATTTTTATTGATTTTGTTCCTAGTTAGGGAAACTGGTGAAACACACACACACATATACATTTATATATGCAAATATACGTGAGTATGTGTATCTATCTGCCTACCAATCTATCTAATCAAGGGATCTGATAAAATTTGATAGTCATAATTCTTGGTATAATCTTTTTATCACTTGGGTTTGCAATTGCATCCATCACTTATAGTTCTTAGACTTCTTCCCAGTAATAAAATGAAATCATAGGGGAATTTCTAAAAGCTGAGGATTAAGTAATGTATTATTGCTGAGTTTTCATCTCAGTGTAGAACCTTTATATTTTCTTTTGGTAGATTCCTCCTCACACTGATGTATTATCCATACTGCCTTATATATATAATGTTTTATGCAATATCTCTGTGTTGGAGGGGTGGAGGTAGAGTTTAATAGGATATTTCTGACTGACTGATTTTCTCTAGGGATACTAAATTAAAAGAACCCAAGGCATACAAACTTAAGACAATGAGGTTTAGATTCTTGAAGTAAGTAGAAAGAAGTGCTATTCAAACTGACACCATTCTAGAGTGTAAAGTTCAGTCAAGACTGACCACTTTAGAGGGTGGCTAATCAGCTGGCTGACAAAATTAGGTTATGGTACTGAGTCAGGAGATGGATCCTAAAGAGGCCATATTTTTAAACCTTTCATATTAAACATTTATCAATGAAATCAATTTATAAATATAGTTATGCATATGATACTCATCAGAGTCATCCCTATAGCTCTAGTTCTATATTTCTGTGTCCTACAGCTGTGTTTCTCTAAGATACATATCAGTCCCTTTCCCTTGACCCCTATTACACTCAATAAAATCCAGGGACTGCAGGACTAAATATAAAACTCTTCTGCTTTGCATTTAATGCTCTTTGCAGTGGTGTTATCTGCATTACAGTAATATCGACCTACCCAGTGTTTCACACACACAATTATTCCATTCCTTAACATCTTCATCAATTTTTGCACTGGCTGGAATACATTCTCTTGTCATTGCCACCAGTTGAAATCTCAGATTTCCTTAAAATGTAGCTCAAGCCTTTTTCATGAAGTCTTTCCTGGTTTCTTTTTCCTCAATATCTGGGCCATATACGCACTTCTTATCCATTTAATATATTTAAATAATATTTAATATTTCCATATAAATATAATAAATATAAAATATTTAAGATATTTTAATAATATTTTCACATTATCTCCCACATTGTAATACACATTTTACTCTAAAAATTTTTTGCCTTTATTTATTTTTAACATTCATTAAAATTTTTTTTTGAGTTCCAAATTTTCTTCTATCCTCCTGCTCCCTACCCATTGAGAAGGCAAGTTATATAGCATTGATTATACATGTGAAGGTTTGCAAAACATTTTTTTCTTTATTAGTTATAATGCAAAATAAAAAAGGAAGAAAAACAAAGTAGAAAAATGTGTTGATCTGCTCTCAGCGTTCATCAGTTTTCTTTGTGGAGTTGGATAGCATTTTTCACCATGGGTCATTTGGAATTGTCTTAGATTATTGTCTCAATCAGAGTATTTGTCTTTTACAATTGATTATTGTTGCAGTATTGATAGTACTATGTATGATATTCCTCTAGTATTAGTTTGTATGTCTTCCTAAGTGTTTTTTGAAATCATTCTGCTTTTCATTTCTTTTTTTT
>JAJPUD010001111.1:403009-452266 GCA_023553655.1 Myrmecobius fasciatus
TATATCTAGATCATGAACCCATTTAGATCTTATCTTGGTATGTGGTGTTAGGTATGGGTCAAGCCCTAATTTCTTCCACACTAGTTTCCAATTTTCCCAGCAGTTTTTGCCAAATAGAGAGTATTTATCCCAAAAGCTGTGGTCTTTGGGTTTATCGAACACTAGATTGTTAAGGTTAATGCCTAGGTTGTCCTGATAACCTATCCTGTGCCACTGATCGACTGCTCTATTTCTTATCCAGAACCAAACGGTTTTGATGACCGCTGCTTTATAATATAGTTTTAGATCTGGTACAGCAAGGCCACCTTCATCTGCCTTTTTTTTCATTAATCCCCTTGAAATCCTTGACCTTTTGTTCTTCCAAATGAACTTTGTTACTATTTTTTCTAGATCTGTAAAATAATTTCTTGGGAGTTTGATTGGTATGGCACTAAATAAGTAGATTAGTTTGGGTAGTATTGTCATTTTGATTATGTTCGCTCTGCCTACCCATGAGCACTTAATATTTTTCCAATTGATTAGGTCTGATTTTATTTGTGTGGAAAGTGTTTTGTAATTTAGTTCGTATAGTTTCTGACTTTTCCTTGGCAGATAGATTCCCAAATATTTTATCCTATCATCTGCTATTTGGAATGGAATTTCTTTTTGTATCTCCTGCTGCTGAACTTTGTTGGTAATATATAAAAATGCTGATGATTTATGTGGATTAATTTTGAATCCTGCAACTTTGCCAAAGTTGTGAATTGTTTCTAGTAGTTTTTTAGTTGAATCTCTAGGGTTCTCTAAGTATACCATCATGTCATCTGCAAAGAGTGATAATTTGGTTTCTTCATTACCTACTCTGATTCCTTTTATCTCTTTTTCTTCTCTTATTGCTAAAGCTAACATTTCTAATACAATATTAAATAGTAATGGTGACAGTGGGCAGCCTTGTTTCACCTCTGATCTTACTGGGAATGGTTTTAGTTTGTCTCCATTACATATGATGCTTGCTGATGGTTTTAAATAGATGCTACTGATCGTTTTAAGGAAAAGCCCATTTATTCCTATACTCTCTAGTGTTTTTAATAGGAAAGGGTGTTGGATTTTGTCAAAGGCTTTTTCTGCATCTATTGAGATAATCATATGGTTTTTGTTAGTTTGGTTATTAATGCTTTTCATTTCTTACAGCACAATAAAATTCCATCTCAATCATATATCAGAACTTGTTCAGCCATTCTCTAATTGATGGGCATTCTCTCAATTTCCAATTCTTTGCCATCACAAAAAGAGCTGCTATAAACTTTTTTTTTGGTGTTTGTGCAAAAAGTTCTTTTCTTTTCCTTTAATCTTTTTAGGATATAGACCTACTATTGCAAGATCAAATTGTATGCAAAATTTTGTTATGCTTTGGGCACAGTTCTATATTGTTCTCCAGAATAGTTGGACTAGTTTACATTTATCATTTTCCTTTTCTATCATGTAAGTCAGTCTGGTATGAGGTGGAATCATGGAGCTGTTTAAATTTGCATTTCTCTATTCAATTGTGATTTTTTATATGACTATATTTTTGATTTCTTCTGAAAACAGTCTATTTATTTCCTTTGATACTTTAGCAACTAGGGAATGAATCTTATTTTTTAGATATTTGCCTAAGTTCTTTATATACAATTGAAAAATGATGCCTTTATCAGAGGAACTTGCTGTAAATTTTTTTCTTCCAGTTTCCTTCTTTTCTTCTAATTTTGGCTATTTTGGTTTTGTTTGTGTAAAAACTTTTTCATGTAATCAAAACTATTCATTTTACTTCCTGTGATCCTCTCAAACTTTTGTTTGATGATAAACTCTTCCCTTATCTATCTGAGAACTAAATTTTTTTATGCTACTGTAATTTACTTATGATATCAACATTTTTGTTTAAATCATTTACCTTTTTTTTTGGCCTTATTTTGGTCCATAGTGTGAGATGTTAATCTATGCGTTGTTTCTGTGAAACTGCTTTCCACTTTTCTCATGATTTTTGCAAATGGTAAATTTTTGCTCCCAAATCTTGGATCTTTGGGTTTATAAAATACTAGATTTCTGTTGTCATTTGCTATGGTATATTATATAACTAATCTAATCCACTGATTCACCACTCTGTTTCTTAGCTAGTAACATATTGTTTTGATAATTACCACTTTGTTATATAGTTTAAATCTGTTATTGTTAGGCTGCCTTCCTTCATGTTTTAAAAAGTTGATTCCCTTAATATTCTTGACTTGTCCCTCCAGATTAGTCCTGTTATTATTTTTTCTAACCTATAAAAATTCTTTGGTAGTTTCATTGGCACATGTTTTACTTTTGCTTTTGTGTCCCTAATCTGCCTATTGATTGATTTATTAATATATATATATATATATATATATATATATATATATATATATATATGTTATCTATGTCCACCTGGAATGTACCATTAGTACTAAAAACCAACATATCCAGAATCAAGCTTCCCATCTCTTTTAACTAATCCTTCCCTCTCCCCAAATAATTTTCCTTTCTCCCTAAGTCACCATCTAGTACCTAGGCTTTTTGTAGTCATTTTTGATTCTCCCACATCAAATAATCAATTCAAGGGAATTTTAACCTGGAATGTAGGGGTCAGTACAGGGACCCAGGTGACCAGCTAACCATTTCAATAATGTAACTAAGACAAAGGCTGGGCCTGGCACAAAGTTTCAATTCAATACCTAAAGTTGGAGATATGAATAAATTAAAGGACATACAAATTCATATAAATGAAACCATCACAGATATTGAAATGCCTTTAACTCCTGTCTGGAAGTTGAAAATATCATTTTAATAGCTGTTAACAGAGAATCAGAAGAAAAAAATAGATTTTTCCACAAGGACCATATGATTGCCTAAAAAAATGAAGCAAGATAAAAAAATAAAATAAAACTCTGGAGAGAAAAAACAAACAGAAAAATAAAAAGCTTAGAAAATAAAGTTATCCAAATAATAGACTCTATGAAAATGAGAAAAGACCACACAAATTAAAGAGTTAATGCGATAGCAAGAAATAATAAACAAAATAATCTTGAAAAAAAAGAAAAAAAGTTAGATATCTGATTTAAAAAAGCCAAGTGACCTGGAAAACTGGTCAAGGAGTAATACTTTAAGACTCACTAGACTCCCTAAAAACTTTGATAAATATTTCAAGAAATCACAAGTGAGAACTGCTAGAATATATTTGAACCAGAGGGCAAAGGAAAGAAGAAAGAATCTCTCAAAAGGCACTGTAACAAGAAAATTTCCAGTAATGTCATAGCCAAAATCCAGAGCTTTCCATGTCACAGAAAGAAAATATACTTCATTCAAGAAGCTGTTCAGGTACCAAGGAGTCACAATCATATTCACACATGCTTATTAATCAATTTATTGATAAATTAATTTGGAATGGACCAATGGCATCAAAACTGAGTTCCACATCTCTCCGACATAACCTTTCCTATTCCCCAAATAATTTTCCTTTCTCCCTAACTTCTCCATTTCCACTTCAATCGAAGTAACGACTATTTTACCAGTATCTAGGCTCTCCCTTCTATCTCATTCCCACATCAAATAATAAATCCATTATCAAGAAGAAGTCTGAATACCCAAATTAACTACAAACACACACATTTATTTTTTGTGCCCAATGATAGCCATTTCTATGGTAGAGATGGGAGGGGAGTTAGGAGAAGAGAAAGGAAAAAAAAAAGGGAAAAAAAGAAAGTTACATAACTTTCTTATATATTTATAAGGAATAGTAAGTTGTATATAATAGATTTGCAGTTTCATGTGCAATAATCTTGTTTTCTATTCTAATATATTATAAAAATGATTATTTTATTTCTTAAATCCAGAAGAAATTAAATAAAATGAAAAATTCAATTAAAAATAGGAAATCTGTTGTTAGACTCTTGGGGTTCCCAGGGAGCAGAGAAATATAGCAGCCAAAAATGTGGGCTTACTATTAAAAACACATAAAGCTCTGTCAAAAAAACCTAACAAACATGACCAATCTAATTCTACAGGGAATACAATTGATCATTAATACAATAGAGAACTTTTAAGCATTTTTAATGAAAAGACAATTATTGGCAAGACTACATAAAAGAGTCATTTATGTATTGACTCATTTGATCCTAACAACCTTGTAAGGGTATCACTATAGACATTATTATCTCCATTTAACATGAGGAAACAGATTCAAAGAGACTAAGTGATTTACCATAGCTATTGAATTTTGGAGGAAAATTTGGATCTATCTCTCCTGACTTCGAATCCATTTGCTTTTTTGACTGCATCATACTCCACTGAAATAATTGAGACTTCACAAGAAAAAATTAGTAAATTGAGATGATGATATATTCTATTTAATAGTTTCTTCAGATTCATGCACCCAAAGCACTTCTAAGCTCCTTACCAATTGCTCAGTTGTTCTTACACAGGCTGCAATTTGTGAAAACACAATATTCTATTTTCTTCCTCTTTGAATATTGAATTATATGTTAGTAAAAGCCATTATATGACCAATTAATGCTTTAGTGTATTAGACTACAAATATTTTTTCCTGTCTTCATTCTCCATGTGTCAAGATAATTTTCTAATAAACCCCTCCTTGGCAAGGTACATGTTGTGGCACTTTTGACATGACTTGAATCCTTTGATATCCCTTTAATGGTTTTCCCCTTGAGCTCTTAAGTAATTCTCACAGTTCATATTTGATATCTTGATTTTGGGTGACATTTAGTAATATCTTATTTGAGTTGCTTAATAATATCAAATGATAGACAGGATTTAATCTATAATGTCATTCCAACTCTCAGATTGGCTCATTCATTCATTCACTCTGAGCATTGGAATGTGAAAGTCTCTGTATGTTGAGAATACATAGATAGAAGTAGCACAAAATCTTATTTAAAAGAACCACATATCTTAATAGCAAGATGTATGCACTTTGGCATTGTCCTAAACCTAAAACAATAAATGATTTTGTTTCTAGTAGATATGCATCTTTAACATAGGAATCTAGTCTTGCTGTACATTTATTTGTAAGCCAAATTAAGACTTTAACAGGAGATGTTAAGAGCTTCATCCTGATACCTACTCTCATAAAAACTATGGATTTTAGTTGTCTGAAATCCTCAAAAAGAGTTTCGGGGAATGCACACTAACAATTGGTGGTTTAATAAGTGTTAAATTTTTTTTCTTACCTCAAGCCATATAGCTTGCTTGAGCCAGGAACTTCAAGTTTGAACCAGGAGAAAACAGGTTTTTAAAAGAATAAATATTACTTGAGTCTAGTTTCCTAGCTAGGTAGCTGTAGTGACCTTAATTTCCTGGCTTTCCATTTGAAGGAAATAATCCTTACCATTGCAAGGAAGAGTATATTAGCCATTATTACCTCTAGAAGATGGTAGTAGAAACCAGAAGATGGCGCTGAATAGGCTTAATAAGTATCTGACTATTTACAAGCCTAGAAGACGGCATTAGAAAGTTGCTCTATGATCTCACAACCAGTGGAGACAAGTCAGAGGAGGGAGGAGGAAATAATAATAATAACAATAACTATAGCTAGCATTAACCTAGTACTTTAAGGTTTTCAAAGTATTTTACATATACTGTCCTATTTGATCCTCAAAAGCACATGATACAGAGATTTCATGGTAGAGATATGGCATCCAGTCAAAGTAATGATGTAATTTTATTGGAAGAAGGTTCCACTCTATAAGTTTTTGAAACATACATGTTATCTGGCTATAAGTGGTCCTCTTAATTTTCTTTTAATTTATGGAATAAAATAAGCATTTCCATAACAGAGCACAATAAAAGAGATGATTGTGCACAAAATTAAAAATCTATATATAATTTGCTATTCCCTTCAAATATACAACAAAATTTCTTTTTTATTCACTCTCCTGTCCTAAAGATGGCTACCATTAGACACAGATAAGAGTATACATTCATTTTATATCTATATATCTATATATCTATATTCATACACACACAAAACATTATATATAATATATATTAATATGTGACATATATATTATGTACATAATATATATGTCACATATTCATACATGTATATTACCTACCATATATGCACATTTATATACATGTATATAACAAAGAATATATATTATATTAAATATGTGTGAAAATGATTCTGTACAAACTTCTATTAGTTCTCTCTCTAAATGTAGAGTGCCCTTTATTCTTGTTTCCAGGTCATTCATATTGTCTATATATGTGCCTCCCTTGGCAGATGATGAAATAATTTCATTTATGCTTCATCAGTCAGTCAACAAACATTTTATTAAATGCCTACTATGCTATTTGTTTACACACATTTGCTTATTATCTCCCTTACTAGGTTATGACCTCCTTGAGGGAAGTGATTGACTTTTGACTCTTGTTATATCCTCAGTTCTTAGCACATAGTAGGCACTTAACAAATTCTTATTGATTATGTGTCTAGGCACTGTGCTAAGTGCTGGGGACAGAAAGGTTATTTCTTGCTTTCAAGGAACTCACAATCTATTGAAGGAAATAACATTAAAACAACTAGTAAGTGTTTGGGACCAGATTTGAACTCCAAAGGTGAGTCTTCTTGATTCCAGCAGCTGCACTCTATTCACTGTACCACCTAGTGCCATCTACACACACACACACATACACACACATGTGCACACAGATATACACATATATTCACTATTTATAAAATTATACATAATATACACAATTATACATGATATTATATAATAAGCAGTATAATATATAAGTATGAATATAATATATACTTATACATTATATATCATATAATTAGATATATGAGATATATCTGATTATATTATATTATATATTATGCAATAATATAATATATATTATAATGGAAAATAATGTGATAGAAATAATTACATAAAACATGACTAGATGCACACATTATTATTACATATATGCATATTATATGTGCATACACACATACATAGTTTGCAAATCTCAAAGACCTTTAAGTTTTAGCTATTATAATAATACTCTTTCCAGGAAACAGTACTACATAAGGTGCCTTACTATATTAGCTATAAGCAAGTGAATCATGTAGCTCTGAGAGTTTGTGATTATGACATCTGCTACAGTATCTCTGTAGAGGTTTGTGTATATGTGTATGCATTGTGTGTATGTGTGTGTGTGTGTCCACTAAGCATCCCATCTGCTGTGGTGTAGATGTACATGAAATGTTCAATTCTTAATTTCTGCAAGAATAAATGGAACAATTTTTAAGGACTTAGCAGGTGCAAAGCATTAGGTATACAAATAGACAAGCCTAGACTGTCCTGTTCTCAAGGGGCTCAATTTTGATGGGAGAGATCACACATGTTTTATCTGCAAGTCAGATGGAAAAGTTCCATGGTTCATAGGATATAGCTTAAAATGTCATTTCCAGTGATGAAATCATCTCCCTTTCTGATGTTGAACTTTTTGACCTAGTCAAAGACTTTGATGTTAAGAACTTTCTTTTCTCTATTTTCATTAGTTGAGGCAATTAAAGGGGTGGGGGGCTGCAACGTCCAGCCACATCTACTACAGGGATTGTTTTCCCGATGGATACTGGGGTTGAACTGGTGTTAGAACTGGGGAAGGGAAGGAAGGGGGCACTGCCCCTGGGCTTACTTGCCCATCTGTGGCCCATGGTCCGGGGTATGTTTTGATGGTGGTGGGCTCTCTTTTCCTCGGGATTTCTTCTTGTAATGATCCCGAGGGCCAGTCTGGAAGCAGGGTTGGCTCTCAGTGGCGGTGGTAGTTAAGGCGGTGGTTTGACTCCCCTGGCACATGCTGTCGGATTGTCTCCTTGCAGCGCCTACAAAAGAATACTCTAAATGAAGGCACATGACAGGAAACGATGCGATTCCATTTTGCACACACAAACCCCTCTTATTTGGCAACAGGGTGCAATTGTAGAAATGTGCGACCGTTAACATATTATTTTAACTTGAGTAGAATGTTGCTGGACGGAAGTCCTCCCTCTTGAAGAGTCAGAAAAGGGAAAAGGAGAGGGAGTGGGTGCAGGAAAGGTTTGGGGGGTAGCTGCTGCTATTTTTCTCCAGGTGTTTGATCTGACTGACGGTCCCTGTCTGAACTTACTAGTCATTTGCTATTTCATTAGCTGCCAGATTTTCAATTTCTCCCTCTTGGAAGTTACACCACTTTGAACAAGTCCCCACAGTAATTGAATTTGCCACAGAAATAGAACAGTGGAAAATTTCATTTTCTTCTTCCCTGCATGAAAGTAGGCAAGCAGGCAGGCAGGGCAGACACATTCTTGCCGGACTGCTTCTCTCCCTTTCCCCTCCCCCCTCTATTGTCTCTTTCCACCCTCCCCTTCCCCCAGTTTGCTCTCTCCTCCCCAGACGCACATCCCCAGTCACCAAAAAGGCCTTCTTTAGAATCATCTCCAAGTGCATCAGCCTGTCACTTTGTAATTTTCTTCTAAATGCCTTCCGCAAATAATGGTTTTCAAAATGAGCATTAACAGGCTTGATTACATGAAATTGTCCTTTTAATTTACACCAGGATTCTATTGATCACACAAGTGCAGATTAAAGTGTTCAATGAAGCCCGTGATGAGGTATTAACCAGCTAAGGATCCTCCAGGGGCCGCCAGGGAGGCCAGGAATATGCTAGAAGTGTACAGTTATTTCCCCATAATGAAGTGGCACTATGCGAAGGCATGAATCGCTGGCAGGAAGAATAGATCGGAGATGATGAGCTCTTCAAAGTCATTTCTCGCTCACTCATTCAGCCTCATGCCCAGATCCTCTTGCGATTCTTCTGCATTACTTGTCATGAAATGCCAGGATTTACTTAGCCAGCTGATGCAATTTTTATGACCTTATTGCTTTTTTCACCATGGTAATAGTTTTGAATCAATTTATCAATCCAGCAATACCATCAGACATATTGCCCTGAAGATCAAGTCCAGGTCATTCCATCAATTCACTGTGGTTTACGAAGATATAGAAAAAGCCTTGCCGTGTGGGGCTATCAACTTCAAATGGCTTAGTAAACATGCCTCTGCTGCTTTAACTGCTTCACTTCTGACTCCGAACCTCGTGGAGAGCAAGACCCAACTTCCTTCCAACTCAACACTTTATTCTATGAACTCTGTCCTCAGAGAAAGGCGTTCCTTAGGGAGGTCCCCAAGGAGGAGCTGAGATGTTTGAACAGGAGGATTTGGTTGCTCCTAAGTCTCTTCCCCAACATCTAGTTACTCAAAGTTTTGGTGGAAGGGAAAATGATTATGGAAGCATTATCTCAGTCTAATTGGGTTGCTCTCTTGAGGAACTCATGATTTTTCTTTGAGGGTCCACTGGAAATCTCAAGTCATCTGAGGTTAATAACTTATTCTATTTCTTGTCCCAAAAGAATACAATCTCCCAAAGGCTCCTGAGCTCAGGTGTAGGGATATAGACATTCATTGTAATAATTCAACGGCTCAGTGATCTTACTAATGCAGGTACTTCCTTGACCAAACTTCAGGAAAATCTTTTTTTATAATCCACTGATGAGCTGCCCTTTAAGTCAGCAGAATGTCTGCATAAGTCCCATCTGTGACTCTTATTTGTTCTGTGAACCAGAGAAGTGTTCTTAACTTCTCAGTATTTGAGGCAACTTTCTAAGTTGCAGAGGATGTGCTGACCCACATTGGTGAAGAATATTCAAAGACCCAATTATAACTGTGTAGCATTTGCTCTGAGTTATATTTCTCTAATTGCAATTGCAGTTTGGGTCTCCAGGAATTTGCTTCCTTTGGTTTTAAGTGAACCTTGAAGGTACTTCTAGTATGTAAAAGCTTTCCAGTGTATTTCCATTAATAATTAGTATCTTTTCAACAATGAGATGGTTCAGGTCAGTTCCAATGGTCTTGTGATGAAGAGAGCCATCTGCACCCAGAGAGAGAATTGTGGGGACTGAGGGTGGATCACAACATAGTATTTTCACTCTTTTTATTTTATTGCTTGCATTTTGTTTTCTTTCTATTTTTTTCCTTTTTCATCTGATTTTTCTTGTGCAACATGATATTTGTGGAAATATGTATAGAAGAATTGCACATATTTAAGATATATGAGATTATCTGCCATCTAAGGGAAGGGGGTGGGAGGAAGAGAGGAAAAAAATTATGAACACAAGGTTTTGCAAGGGTGAATGTTGAAAATTATCTATGTATATGTTTTGAAAATAAAAACATTTAATTAAAAATAATTAACCAGTAGATATGATTAGTTCTCAATTAGTATAACCAATTATCTAAGACAGCACAGTAAGAAGAGTAACTATAATTTCTGCACACCCAATAGGTTCTATAAACCCAGGACACAATCTCCTTCTAATAACCCACAGCATTCATGGGAAGAATAGGCACATGTAGGATACAAAGATAGCAAGGCACACACACACACACACACATATATATATGTATGTATATATATATATATATGTACGCACATATATATATATAGAGAGAGAGAAAAAAAAAGAAAAAGAGAGAGAGAGAGAGAGAAAGAGAGAGAGAGAGAGACAAAGACTGAAGTTACTCACTTCTCTGGAATTACAGGTTCTGAAAGGTTTTTTTTTTTGTCCTAATGGAGTTTTCATAAAGTTATGGGTGGAAAGTGGAGCATTTCTACTGGAAAGGTTTCTCAGGGTTTGCTCATCTGAAATAGACTTTGGCTAGGGCCACTTTTCTCTTGATTTCAAAGCTGGTTCTCTTTCCTGCTTCCGTTAGTCTATTTCTAGAAGCTATTTTCTCCATTGAACACTACCTTTCTAGAGGCATGCTTTCTAGAGTGTAGTCTCTGCTCCCTTAATTGTGTTTAGAACATTCTAACACTAACTTTCTAATTGCTGGATGGAATTCTCTGGGCAAATAGCTCTACTGTTAGATTTTTTACCTGATGGAAGGAGGATATCCAGAAGATTTCTTTCCTTAAAAGCTAGATCTGCACTTACCTAAACTGCTGAATTCTCTCTGTAATCTAACTATTATTTAAAGTTCCCAAGAATGTGTCCCATTTTCAGGCCAACTAATCACTAATATTCTGATTCACTAGAATAAAGATGTTTCCCATTGGTAAAGGAACAGACGCTGTTAATACCTTGTCAACACATTAATACTTTATTACTTCTGTTATCTACTTTTCCCTTCCTATGATTACATCAACTTAGCACAGGAGAGTAGGAGGACAGAGGTGTTCCTTATAATTATACATAGATCTCTCTGCATCTTTTAAACTTTACTTAGTTCTAACTTCTAAAGCCTAGTAAAACAAACCTAATCCTTCTAATAAAAAACAATCTTTCAAAAATTTGAAGACAGCTATTGTGTTCTTCCTAAATTTTTTTTCTCTAGGATAAATACCCCCCAGATCTTTTAAGTGATCCCATAATTTAATTTTTAATTCTCTCACTGTCTTGGTTCTTTTCCCTGGAAGGTTGTTGATCTCTTTCCTAATATGACACCTAGAAATGAACACAATCCTCCAGGTGTCCTAGAGCAGGAATAGCATTATGAATCTATCCTCCAGGATTACCATAGTTCTGGAATCTCACTATAGTGTTCATGTACAAAATGTTGCTTTTCAGAACCACTATGAAACAAACATGAATTCTTGTACATTTTGATTATTCCTAAATATTTCAATTATAATGAATCTACCCTATTTTACTATTGTGTGAAATTAACTTGGTAATGTGGTGCACATGATTTTGTGTAACGTGTCTGATAGCAATTCTAGTATTAGCCTCATATATTTAATATGTATGTTATACAGACATTCTTTTAGTTATTTGGGAATTAAAGGCATGTGACCCCATTCACATGGTAATGTTTCATATTTACCTAATGAGACATGTATAGCTTTCTACAATTGCTTCCAAATTCATTTTGTTATAAAACAATTGCTGCTTTGAAGCCTTTGGCAAAATTGACATTTTCCTCCCTTTCTGCATTCCTCTTCTAGCTCTCCCTCCATTAAAAAAAATAGAAGCCCCCAAACTCCAAAAATGTAGCATGAAATTGTAAACAGTTATTATGGACATCAATACTAGCTGAGTAGATCTATCCATGGTCCTTATATGTTTAGGATTAAAAATGTTAAATTCAGCTAGCTAATTTCATAGCAAAATCGAACTGACTTACATTTGTTTCCCATAACAAGAACACCAAAAGATCCCAGAAAGCTTTCTAAAGCAATATTTGACTTACTTAATTGAAGAGAGAGAGGGTGGCCAAAGAAAAGGCAGGTTTAAAATATAAGACCACTAGTAAGATGTTACAAAGAAGAAAAATAACTATTTATGAACAATGTGCTCTTATGACACATGGAGAAATAGTTCATTACAGGCTAATATTCATGTCACTGCTATCACAGCTTTTGTCAATCCTTGTAGGTCAGATCCTCCACTCTATAGCTGCTGTTTTCCTGGGTTTCCATTCCATTAACAAGATATCCCTTCCAGGTTAAGCTCATTAACTCTAATCTCCATGCTATTAACTCAAACTTTGATACCAAGGTCTCTCAGCTTTCTCTCCCCTCTGATGAGAGGGGTACTAAACTCCTTCCAATATCTTATTTTATAGAGGTTTTTGGTTCTGGCTTTTGCTTTTCTACTCTGAATCTGCTGTTTTCCCTGGTTTTAACTCCATCAAACAAGATTTCCTCTTGCCTATACCAAATACGCACCCTCCTCTTTTTTGTCTTCTTCATTAAATTGTGAGTTCCTTGAGGACAGGCACTATTTGTCTTTTTATTAATTATATTTCCAGTGCTTAGTGCGATATTTAGTAGGCAGTTAATAAATATATCATGGGATTAGATTAGTCCAGCTCTATAGTTCCATGGTTACTTGGATAATTTTCTCGTCTTTGTTTTTAGGGGTCGCTCTTCCCTTCTCATTACTACACTGGATAGAGAGTTGTCTATCACAATAGGAATTGGGGCTGTTTTTGTCATTGTTGTTTGTCTTTTGTTCTAGAAGATTACCATAACATCAGGGAGGTGATACCATGATATTCAAATGAACTGGATTATGTAAAGTTACTAGGCTTTTCCCTCTGGAGCCATCTGGATCCCATGGCAAAATATAGATCAGGATGACTGGAGAAGGATCTGGATACAGTAGGAGACCTTATCATAATAGGAATTGGGATGGTAGTTTCTTGAATATTCAAATGATTCTGGCATTTCAGAGAATATCTATGGTAGTCCTGGAGGCTAGATGCTCTTGATTTTACTTTTAATTTTTAGTTTTCTTAAGCCCCCCAATTGCACTACTCTCATAGTCATACTCCTCATGAAACACAGATTCTATTATGTATATCATTTGTCCTATGTGAATATAAATCTTCACAAATTGATATATTCCAAATATCATTTTCATATTCTCACAGTAGTCATCTAAACTAAAATAGCATTGAGAAAGAGGAAACTAATAAGGTTGTAGAATAACGATAGTTGGAACAAATCACCTGTCTCTCCCGCATTCTGTGAGAAAAAGGTTTAGATAGACTGAGGAAACCATCACATCCTAAGGATCATCTATAATGAGGAAGTTCAGAACAATAATCACTCCAGAGACTGGAGCAAGGTAGATGTCCTAATGAATTAAACAAAACAAAACAAACAAAAACCAAATAAAAACCAGTGAGAACATAGAATCAGGGGGAAATGGGTTCAGAGTTCCTTTTCCTGGAATCCTTCATGAGGGACCTTCTTAGGTTTTGCAGTTTTTTAATGTGATTTTCTTGTGGAGCCTTGAATCCATGTCTAGTCTCCCATTGTCTCCCAAAGGAGACACTATTGTGATGGGAAACGAGAACTTTAAATTTTTCTACAATATACCATATATGTATAAATATATAACATGTATAAAACACATATGTGTAACTGCACAAAACATATAACACACATATACAAAATTGACGCTAATCAAATCAAGGTAGCACAGTGTAGAGAAAGTGCTGGACTTGGAATCAGGGAGTTCAAATCTAGCCTCAGACACTTTCAAAGTGTGTGACTCTTAAGTAAGTCATTGAACTATTGCCTGTCTCAGTTTCTCCATTTGTAAAATGGGAATAAATTTTAGCATCCACCTCTCAGAGTTGTTATAAGGATTAAATGAGATAATATTGACAAAACACTTTGTAAGCTTTATAACTGCTAGCTATCAGCATTATCATCAGTTTGTTAACAAATTTTATATATATATATAAAATAATTTAAATATTTATGTAAATATAAATAAAACATTTATTACCATTAGGAAATGAGGTTTCTCTTATTCATTGAATAAACTTTAATGAATTAGAGTGGAGGGAGTTAATGAACAAAGTAAAGTAATTAACAAAAATAGATTATAAATTTATTAATAAGAATATTCCAGTATAAGGATAGATAGCTATGGAGCTTGGTCAAAATAATAATATATATTGAAATAAGTCAAACAGTAGGCTGAAGTTTGGTGACCTCCAAGTGATTGCAGTCAGACCCTAGAATCTGCCATACATGGGACAATTCCATTCATATTTTTTTTATTAAAGCTTTTTATTTGTATAACATATATATGGGTAGTTCCCCAACATTGATCTTTACAAAGCTTTCCATTACAAATTTTACCCCAGTCCCCTCCCCTCCCCTAGATGGCAGGAAGTCCACTACATGTTAATAATGTTGAAATGCTTGAGAAGTTATGCAAGAAAAATCCTATCTACAAGAAAAAAAAAGAATCAGAGAAAGCCAACACAATGCAAGCAAATGTCAATAGAGATCATGAAAATGTTATGTTGTGGTCCATATTTCATTTCCCTCTCTCTGGGTGTATATGGTTTTCTTCAGTGAACAATTGGAACTGGTTTGAGACAATTCTTTGTTGCAGAGAGCCATGTCCATCAGAATTGATCATCATGTAATGCTGTTGTTGCTGTGTATCCATTCATATTTCTTATTTATTCCTTATAATTAGACTTTAGAAATAGTTTTCTTTAAAATGATGAGGTTGTATGGATTGTTCTGGTTTTGTTCAATTAACTCTATATTAGTTACTACATGATTTTCTAGGTTTCTTTTAATCTACTCTTTTTTTTTTGCTACAACAAAGTGTATTTCTATGAATAGTAATATACATATGAGTCCTTTCCTTCTCTCTTTGACTTGTGTGGAGTATATATGTTTGGTAGTGATGTCATAAGGTTAAAAAGTAAGTACAGTTTAGTAATTTCCAAGTTGCTTCCCAGAATAACTGGAACAATTAATTGTTTTAATTTGAGAATGAGTGTTGATATTTTTTGGCCAGGTTTCTATTGGAGACTGCGTCTTGTTATGTGAATCAATTTCTTACATATTTTGCATATCAGAACTTTACACCAAAAGTAATTTCTAGATCTTTCCCTTTGAATTTTAACCTATTATTGTTTTTGCAAAGATTTTCTTCCATAAAAATTATTCACTTTATCTTCTGTGGTCATCTCTATCCCTCATTTGGTCAAGAACTCTTCCTTTATTCATAATTACAAAAAGGATTTTCTTTTTTCCTCCTCTTAATTTGTTTTTTGATATGACTTTTTATGCTCCTGCCCAATAACCAGCTGTGTGCTGGTAAATGGTTTAATAACAAGCTTTCAAAAAAAAGATGCATATTATGCCTTTTTAAGGTATATCTGTTTTATTAATATTTTATTTATCAGCAAAACAATAAAGTTAAGTCCTGATTTGTATCTTTTGCCAAGGTATAAATGTTAACATTGAAAATTTAATGATTAGATAACTTGCTTGGCCTGTTGGTAGCAATTAGTTGGCAATCATTGTTGGTGATGAGGAGGACCCTTGTCTATTGGGTTTGCTTCTTTATATGGTTGCTATAGAGGTCATACTAGGAGTAGAGCTGTTGATATAGTGGGAATTGGAATCCTTGGGACTTTTAGATTCTTAGTCCTAGACTGTCTTTACCAAGGCATAGGAAGATAGTAGCTGAGATCATGATAATGATTGTATTTAACTGATACAGGGGCCTTCTGTATCTCCCTCAGGATGTTTTGCTGCTTCAAGAATATATATATATATATATATATATATATGTATATATATTATAATAGAAAAATATTGTAAATTCCTTCTTTTTGGAAATGATTTATGCAATATCGGTATTAACTTTTTTAATGTTCACTAGAATTAATTTGTAAATCTGCATCCTGTTTTACTGGGAAAAAAAACCTTTGGAAATTCATTTGTTATGTTCTTCATTTTCTTTTTCTGAGGTAGGGCTATTTAAATACTTCATTTATGTTCTATGAATCTAGATAATTTGTATTTTTGTAAATTTTTATCCATTTCGCTTGAATTAACAGCTTTGTTGGTATAAAATTAGGAAAATAATTTCTGATAATTTCATTATTTACCCTTTGTTATAAATTTTCCTTTTTCACTTTTGATATTGGCAATTTGGTTTTCTCTCTGTAAAAATAAGATTAATAGTCAACTTATCTATTTTATTAATTTAAAAAAGTTTCTTATTTTATTATCAATTTACTTCTTTTTGCTTTCAATTTTGATAATATCTTCTTTGATTTTTTCAAAATTTATGTTTTTAAATTTTGTTGAGATTTCTTGTTATTGCTCTTTTTCCCTTTGTTTTTGACAATTCATATTCTTTAGTCAAGATCTTTTCCAATTTTCCTTGTCATCTAGAAATACCTCTCAGCTTTATGTCATCTGCAAATTTTTTTTAGCCCAAGTCATTTAAAGAAATATTAAATTGTGTAAGACCAAACATACATCCCTAGAGTCATCCACTGTAGATATCCAAATAAGATGACACTGAATAATTGATTACTTATCCTTTGAATCTGGTCACTTAATCAGTTCTGAATATATCTAATTATATTATCATGTAGCATACATCTAAATTTTTCTACAAGAATATCATGAGATGAAATCTAAAGACTTTCTAAAATGTAACTGAACTAACTATACTAGTTCCCTCATCTGTTAGTTTAGTAACCTTATCAAAAAAGGAAAGTTTATTCTGGTAACAAATATCAACACTCATGAACATATCTGTATAAAAAAGAAAAGAGAAAAAGAGGATTATACATGAAAATATGTGTTATATTTATTAACAATATGCACTGAACTCCATTTCATTATTCCCCCACCCAAATAGAAGTCTTCTCTTCCAACAAATAAGTATATTCAAGAAAAACAAATTCATATTGGCTTTCTTTGAAGACCTACATTTTAGTATATGACTTTGATGCTTCATACAGTGCTCTGGATTTGTAACTGAGCATTTCATTGATTTGAGTTGTCTTTCAAAGTTGTTTTCCTATATTTTATTTTAACCATTATATAAATTTATCTTCTGGTTCTCTTCATTTGAGAGTTTCATCACTTCCTATAATACTTCCCAGATTTCCCTGAATCTCTTTTTATTATTTATTTATCATTTCTTATAGTTCAGCAATATTCTATTATATTCACAATTTGTTCAGTTGTTCCCTAATTGAGAGGTGCCCATTTTGTTTCTTATTCTTTACTTCTACAATAATACATAACCAGAACAATCAACTCTTGGGGAGCAGAGGTGCTTTTCCTTTGCATTTCCAGTAAGGGACCCATCTTGACTGTAACCATTTTTGAGGGCCAGTTCTTTTCTGGGGAACTGTGGCCTTTAGAGAGACTAGTCAGTTTCTATCTCAAACTTTCAGCTTCTTGGGGAGGATTCTGGGAAGATAATGGAGTAGATTAGTAAATTTCAAGCTCTCCAAATTTTCCCCACAAACAGAACAAATTTGTGACTTAGGGCAAACATATACTGGTAAAAAATCAAGATGAGATGGGGCAGAACAGGGGTCCTGGGACAACCAGAAAAGATCCAAAGAAAGACCCCAGGCCAGGATTAATACATGTGAAGTTCAAATACCTTTGGGCTAGCTCTGAGGAAACATCAAATGGGGACCCTTGGAGCTAGCTGGGTTTGGCTGAAGTCTCAGCAGGAACCACAGAAACTTTCATCACTGGATGTGGAGTTGGAGGTCTGAGTCTAGGAAGACTGAAGGAACATGGGTTGATTATGAATGCCAGACCCAGCTGTGCTGCCTGGACCAGAAAGAACCATCATATCCAGGAAGTACAGAGGCAGTGGGGCATGGATGCTACTGGCTGCAGGCACTTGCAGGAGGGTGGAATTTTTGATTTGGAGTTCCAGGTTAGAGGGTGATCTGAAGTGAATTTAGAAGCACCATTACTACCCCACGATTAGAAATGCTTACACTAATGCTTCTCATTAAAAAATAAAATGAACTAGCAAAGAAGAAAGAACCCAGTTATAGAACTAACTATGGGAATAGGAAAGACCAGGGTTCATCTTCAGGGGACACTGAAGTAAAAAAAAAGCTTCTTCTATCCTAAAGAATAATGTTAAATAGTTCCCTGGCTAAAAAGAATTTATAGAAAAACTCAAAAAAAATTTAAAAATCAAATGAAAGACATTGAGGAAACCCCCCCCACACACACTAAAAACCCATTCAAGAAAAACAAGATTATGGGAAAAAAAGTTATCCGCTGGAAAAGGAGATACAGAGTCTTAAAGACAAAAAGAACTCTTTGAAAATTAAAATTGGGAAGGGGAAGCCAGTGAAGCTATAGGAGACCCAGAAATAACAAAACAATGCAAAGAATGAAAAAAATAGAACAGAATATGAAACAAGAAAAGCAAACAGATCTGGAGAAGGAATCACCTGAAAGCTGTGACCAAAAGAAGAACCTTAACATGATAATGCAAGAAATAATCCAAGAAAATTATCCTGGAGTGATAGAATATGAGGGGAAAGTAGAAACAGAAAAAATGCATTCATCATCATCTCAAAGAGATCCTTTGTGGAAAACACATAGAAATATTATTGCCAGATTTTGAAACCCCCAAATCAAAGAGAAAGTTTTGCAAGAAACAAGGAAAAAATTTGAATATACTAGAGCTACAATTAGGATTGTACAGGATTTATCAGCAGCCACAATAAAAGACTGCAGGTTCTGGAATCATATACATTGACAATTAAAAGAACAAGACCTGTGACCAAAAATATCATATATAGCCAAAGTATCCATAATATTGAATGAAAAAAAAGCAGATTCAATGAACTTGTAGTTTTTTCTGGACTTCTAACCTAATTTGAATTCAGTAGAAAATTTAACATATAAGAGCTAATATCCAAGATTACTTTCAAGAAATTTAACATGGACATATTGTTTATGTTTTTTACATGGAAATGTATATTATATGTTTAAGATTGACATCAGTAATAGGTAGTTCAAAAGAAAGACACACAAATGAGATATAGAGGGCCATTAGACACAGAAACATTAGAGGGGGGAGGAGGGTTCATAGTTCTGAAAACCTACTCACATTGGTAATAGGTTAAAAAGGCAACACTACATATCTGCCATGGAGGGTATAACACCCTCCAAAATCTATAAAGACATAAGGGAGAGGGATGAGCAGAGGGGGAGGCAAAGTAGGGGAAAAAGACAAGGGAGGGATCCATGGGTTGGGGGAGGCTAAATAATAACAATAAGGTTAGTTAAGGAGCAGAATTAAAGTAAAAAAGTTGTAAGGGATTATGTATGTATGTGTGTATCTGTAGATATACATACATGTCACTCCATATATATGTGTATATAGACATCTCTGTGTGTATGTATATATCCATTAACTATAGCTATGCTTAACTGTAGGCTGCTTAGGGAAAGTGGGGGTATATGAAAAGGAAAAAAAAAGAATAAAGTAAACTTTCAGATTCTTTTCACTCTTTCCCTGGTGCCCTCAGGGAAAAAAAATTCATTCAAGATTTAAGTTTGTGTAATGTGTAGGATTTACCCCAGAGGAAAAAATACAAAGATACTCAAGTTTTATATAAATCAGGTATAGGGCAGCTATTTATTTTCTCCTTACTTAAGAAATGCTTAACACAAAAGATTCACAAGTGTACATTAACAAAGACAAGCAGCCAGTAATCACTTACATCTGCGTCATACACTTTTAGAAGGTTGATACTTAAAACGTCAAAAGCATAAAACATTTCATAGGATTGCTGAATTAGCATTTCATCTTTGCTTTGGCTCTGCACAGTCTCTCTTAAGTATTATATTTTCTGATAAAGTAGGCCAGAGTTTGACCTTATCCTTCTCTTGGTGGTAGTTTTTCCAACTCAAAACAAAACAAAATTGTAGATACTATAGGAAGCACCTCCCTCAGTGCCGCCAACATCACCTATGGGGACTCAGCTCTTTCTGATTTTAAGGTTGTCTTCAAGGCCAGAAACATTCATCTCAGGTTTGCTGCTAAATGACCTATTATTAGGAAAGAAAGCATCTTGGGGACTGAAATCCAGTCTTATGTTCCCCAAAAGGTAACACATATGCTTTATTTACCATATATTCACAAATACTATGCTGGAGTGGAGGAAGAATGTCTTCTTTCCTGTTCCTCATTGGAGAACATCTTACCACATATTCCCAGAAGTGAAATAAAGAAGGAGGGAAGAAAAGTTTGTTTTTTTTTTTTTTCAGGGGGGCAATACCCTGCTATCCTACTGCTCTGATGCTGTTGTAAGTTGGAATAGGACCAATGGAACAATGAAGATTTATGCCAAAGCTCCAATCCATATGTTCCTGGAGGTTGTTATGGGAGCTCAAAGCACACTTTTTGGGTAATTCTTGCAGTTTCATCTCTATTCATGTTTCATAAAATTACTCTAACTACTCCTGTACTGGAATGAAAAGTTACTATAGTTTACATATAGTTTATAGAATCATTGAAGATTCCATTTTTTTCATATGGTTGTTAATCACTTGTAGCTTTTTTTTTGAAAGATTTTCTTTATATTTTTTGACTGCCTAGACTGACTCATATTTGTATCAATTCTCTATATATCTTGGACAAGAATCTTTTGTCAGAAAAAAATTTTCGAAAAAGATTTTCCTCACTGTTTCTTTTTATAATTGTATTGATTTTCTTTCTGTAAAATTATCATGGATTTTTTGAGAATGTCATGCTAGACTAAAATTTCACTTCCACCTCACCACAAAGTCTCTCACAATAGTGAACAAGATGGAGAGTTGTAACATCTGAATGATATCACAGCTAGGATCCAGCCACTCAAATTGAGTGGAGTGGCTGGATCCAAAGAGGAACCATTAATTGCTCAATATCAACCTGTAAGGAGGTCTTAGATGGAACCCTCCAACCAATCCCACTCAATATTGCTTTATTGATTGAAAATATTCTTGTAAAATCTGTAAATATCATATATCTGAAAGAGATAGCTAACACATTGGATGCCATATTCAAAATTCAAGGACATTTAACTGGTTCCAATAATAGACTGACTTGAGGTAAAATTTAGTACTGAAAATGTATTAATGTATTAATTTAGAAAATGTAAGTTGTACAGTTGAGGTCAGAATGCCTCACATATTGCATGTAGGAGAAAATGGGAGTTTAAATGTACTAACTGTCTAATGTGAGTTGACAGCGTGACCTCAGTTTGCAGCAATAGATGTGTAGTGTCCAGAATGAGGGAGTTGTATTCCGTTTAAAACACACGATCATTTTGAAGTAGCATATTTGAGGAAAAACATCATCCTTTTTATAGAAATACATTTAGAAAATGGTAGCTAAAGCTCTCTTTCAAACCTCTAGGGGAGGAATTGGAAGATCTTGAGATCAAAAAGTTTGTCTTCAACATCACCTGAAACTGGGATGTAACATAGCAAGAAATAAATTCCACAAGAGACACAAATCCATTAACAATCAACAAGCATTTAATAAGTTCTCATTATTAAATTCCTACTCTGCATTGGGCACTGAGCTGAGATGCTGAGAATATAAGGGGAAAAATGACAATCCCTGTTGTTAAGGAATTTACATGATTTCACTGGGGAAACAACATATATACATATAAACATATTTAGAATGTATACAACCAAAACTTTTGTGGTACCTCAGAAGAAGGAGCATGCATAGAAAGATAAAATAGCTGAGATTTCAGATGCGATTGCATTGGAATAAGTGAGAAACAGGGAAAAACTGTTCTTTATTGTGACCTTTGTCTGCTTTGATTCCTAGGAAAAAATGTAGTGTTGGATCAGTCAGCAGCATGAAGCCAGTCAATCAAGCAAGAGAAAGCTGTACTATACTGTCCTAAATATCTTTAGTAAAAATTCAAATGGATATTCTCTGCTCAGTAATTTCAGCTAATACAAAAGTCAGGAAGAAGAGCATTTTAGGCCCTAGCTCAAGTTGGCAGAGCCGACTTTCAGAAAAATCATTTTGCTTCTTTTATACTGAAGAAGGGTGATATGGAAGTTAATAAGGAGGAATGAATATTGAAGGGCACAATGCTGTTTGCACAGTAATTTTTGAGACTTATACTGCATTTCATGAAAAAGAATGCTCACAAAAAGGAATAAAAAGGGCAATTAAGTGATATAATGGATAGAGTGCTGGTTCTGGAATTGGAAAGACCTGAATTCAAATTTGGCCTCAGACATTTACAAGCTGTATAATTCTGGACAAATCACTTATCCCTATTTCTTCATCTGTAAAATGAGCTAGGGAAGGAAATGGCAAACTATTCCTATATCTTTACCAAGAAAACCACAAAGAGAGTCATAAAGAGTTGTATACAATTGAACAGTAACATCATCAACAGCCAAAGATGAAATAGAATAAAAAATAAATTATTTAAATTGAAATCTATTTCACAAATTGAACGTTTGATGGGCTTTTCACATTGTTTAGATTTATTTTTGCTTCATTTAGGTGTGTTTTTCTTTCTGATTTCTGAGTACAATCTAGCCTAATTTAATAACTAGTATGAATTTTTGAGGAATGATGCACAATATTATTATTAAAAATTGGATATTTTTAAATTGCTCAATTAATAGGTTGTTTTGAATTTTAGTGGCTTCTTTTTCTAATTTCTTTTTTAGTTTCTTCTTTCTTGGACTTCCTAGTTTTACCTCCTTCCTATTCCAGTTCTGATTCTGCAAATCTCTCTACCCAGTTTTCCTACCCCCTTTGTCATTTTCTGCTCCTTCCCTGTAGAATTATGAGTATTAGGGCAGTCTTTAAAGTTTGCTTTTTCACAGCTTCACAATTATGCCACAATATATAGCATAAAAACAAATCCAAAACCCTTTAAAAATAAAATATAAAATCATAATGTCCCAAATTTATGTTTTAATCCAGACAGCTCTAGACTCTATAGTAACATGCATGCATGAATGAATGAATGAGGAAGAATTTATTAAGAACTTATGTTATTCAGAGCACTGGATATATAAATAGAAAAGTAGAAAACATTTCTGCTTAGAACACATAGATGTAAGTCAAGTAGAAAGGTCCTATGACCTTTAGTGTCCAGAGGTAAAGCAGATGGTGATCCTTCTTCTTTAATATAATTTCCATTGACAAAATCAGAACAATTTCTGATCTTGAACCATATGACAGTGCTGAGAACTTTCTTATCTCAGTCCTCAGTAGTTGTAGCAGTAGTATTTGTTGAAACAATTATGAGACTGCAAGCTTTGGGCACTGAGTTAGAAGAAATTTTATTCTCAAAACTCTTGCATTCTAGGTTCTAGACTATCTCTTTCAGAGTCTAATAGGAAATAATGGTTAGGTGGTATAGTGGTGACTTTGATTTGTCTGGAATATACAACTATCTCTATCTTAGGATACCTTGCTGCTTCAGGTAGGCTGATTTATTGCCCTGAAGGTGGCAATTGGTAGAATTATCTGACCCCTCCTCTACAGTGTTTGCTTTATGGCTGAAGACCAGTAGTCAGGGGTAGCGGGGAGATATTGCCATTTTTAGTTCCCTTGTTCTTATGCGTGGATTGTTGGCAGTTGTTTAGTAGTTCTTATTGTTTTTTATTAAAGCTTTTTATTTGCATAACATATGTATGGGTAGTTCTTCAACATTGACCCTTACAAAGCTTTCCATTACAAATTTTCCCCCCTAGTCCCCTCCCTTCCCCCTAGATGGCAGGAAGACCACTACATGTTAATTATATTAAAATACTTGACAAGTCGAATAGATTTATACGTATTTCCATACTTATCTTGCTATGCAAGAAAAATCGTATCTACAAGAAAAAAAATCTGAGAAAGGAAAACACAATGCAAGCAAATTGATTAGTAATTCTTGCTAGTAACACCATTGTTTAGCAAAGTGCCTGGTACATAGAAGACACTTAATAAAGGTTTGTTAATTGACTGATCTACTTCTCTAAGAAATTTTTTCCCTTTCGATGATGACTGGGAGCTGGACTGGAAGCAAGTCTTTTGATTTTTTTGGGAGGTGTGATGGTGGATGATACATTATTCTCAAGGCTCTTGGATTCAGAGTAATTTTATCTGTACTAGATCTGAGGGGAGATGGTAGTCAAAGTGATGGTGGTAGATTTGCCCAGCATATATTGATTCCTATCTCTTCCTTAGAGTGCCTTGATACTTTAGCTGTGTTAGCTTGCCTGCACTGTGGAATATCAGAACAGGATTGAAAAGCTTAGACCCAGTACACAAAACTTTAGGAAATCAGCTTAACTTAACCATTTGTAAGATTTTCTCATGGAAGTACTAGAACTGAACTAAATCAAGCCTTTCTCCATAATCAGGAAACATAACTACTTATCTGTTTTTTTTTTTAATTTTACCTGCAATAATTTTATTTGCACAAAAACTTTATATGTTTTATGTATTTGAATTTTTATATAAGTGAATTTTATATAATTGAAATTACCCGTTTTATCTTCTGTGATCCTTGAAATCCTTTATTTGAAAACAATTCTTCTGTCTATAGATAGACCATAGAGAGAAAGATTATTTCTTCCTTGCTCCTATGATGTTTATGATGTTATCCTTTAACATTTACAATTTAATCTTGGAATGTGGGGTGAAGTGATGATCTAGTTCCTGTCAGATTGTCTTCTAGTTTTCCTTCTTTTTATTAGTTGGAATATTCATGTTTATCAAACACTGTGACTATATTCATTTCCTTCTGTGTCTTGAGTACTTAATCTGTTCCACTGATCCACCTCTTTGTCTCTTAACCAGCACTAAATTGGTTTGATAGTTACTATTTTGAAGTATATCATATAATACCTAATGTTATAAGCCTTCCTTTCCCTTTTCTTTCATGATTTCCCTTGAACTTTGTGATCGTTTTTTTTCCTCCAGATGAATTTTAATTTTTTTTTTGCTAAATCTATAAAGTAATCTTTTTGGCATAAAATAACTAAAATAATTTAGTGTTTTTTATTATATTGGCCTGATCTAGCCTTTAGCAATTATTCTTTCTCCAATTAGTTTGGTTTTTATTTCCATAAAAAAACCCCACCAAATAATTTTGTAGGTATATTTACCAAATCCTTGTGTGTATCTCGGTAGGTAGATCTAAGTCTTTTACACACATATATACACATATATATAGTTAACCAATTCAAACCTCTTCTTGATACTCTCTTCTCTTTAGATTTTTAGGACACCATTCTCTCTTGGTTCTTCTCCTACTTATCAAGCAACTTCTTTTTAGTCTCCTTTGCTGGATCATATCCCTAGATGTCCCACAAGTCTCTCTTCTGGGCTCTTTTCTTCTAAATTAGTTCACTTGGTGATTTCATAAGCTTCCATGGATTTAGTTTTCCCTGAAGATGATTTTCAGATCTGTCTCCCATCTTAATCTCTCTGCTTATTTCCAGTCTAAGATCTTCAACTACCTTTGAGCTAAAAAGGTCTAGTAGACATCTGAATTTTAACATGAGCAAACTGAACTCATCTCTCCCTAATTTATGTTCTTTAAACTTTTCCATTTTCCCAGGCTCACAACACAGAAGTCATCCTTGATTCCTCACTCTCTCTCATCCCCTCATATCTATGCGATTACCAAAATCTGTTGATTTCACCTTTGTAATATTTCTCCAATATGTCTTTTCTTTAGTCAGTCCATTGTCTCATTTAGCCACCAAAATGATTTTCCTAAAACACAAGTCAGACTCTTCCACTCAACAAATTCCAGTGGCTCCCTATCACTTCTAGGATCAAATACAAAATTCTCCCTTTAGTATTCAAAGCCCTTTATAAATGACCCACCCTCACACCTCTAATGTTTCCAGTGTTTTGATACTTTATTCTCTGCCACATATTCTTTTGTCTTCTGACTTTCTTTGTAATCCCATTAATTAGCACAATGCTTGGCACATAGTGCCATTAAATATTATTTGACTCAATAAATATTAATTGGTTGATATGCTGAGATTATTAAAAAGGGAATTTCTCTTTCTAAATGATAGGTTTTATTGGTAACACAGAACTATAACAATGCAGTTCATCATATCTTTGAATTTATTTTATATCCTGCTATTTTAATCCTGAAAACATAAGTTTTCATGAACTTTTAGTTGACTTTCTAGGATTTTCTGAGGATATCATCATGTTGTTTTCAGACATGACCAACTTTTCATGATCACACTTGGGGTTGTCTTGGCAAAGATACTGAATTGGTTTCTTTTCCCAGCTCATTTTACAGATGAGAAAATTGAGATAAACAGGGTTATCTGACTTGCTTAGGGACACATAGCTAAGTTCCTGAGGCTGGATTTGAACTTAGAAAGATGAATCTTCTTGATTTCAGCCTGGCACTCTATCCATTGCACTACCTAGCTGCCTCTATTTCACCATATCTTTGTAAAAAGTGATAATTTTTTTTCCTTCCCCTAGTCTTTACTCGTTCCCTTAAGTTCCCCCTCTTTTTTTCTATAGTTAGCATTTATATATCAAAAGTAGTGGTGATCATGGCACCCTTGCTTTATCACACATAACAGAACCACCCTCAGGGACTTTCTCTTCTTTAATTTGTTCCAGATATCTTGATAACAGGTTCTAAGAAAACACTTGGATCTTTTCCCCTATTAGAAACTTTATACTTGGCCTGTGTTTTGTTCATTCTAGCTACTTACTTACATTTATTACTTTATGTTTCTCTTGACTCCTGGATTTCTATGTCACAGTTTTCTACTCAGCTTTAATCTTTTTTCTTTTTATAAAAATACTTAGGCATTCTCTCTTTTGTTAAAAAGTTCTTTGTTTCTCCTATAAGTTAATTGATTAGTTTTTCTGTGTATGTTGTTCTTCATTATAAGTTCAATTTAATTTTTTTGGAATATTGCATTTTACACACACAACTCTTTCATAGTGATAGCTGCTAAATTTTGTGTGATTCTGATTGTGGTTTCTTGATACTTAAGTACCAAGAACTTGACTGCAAGACTTTCTGGCTGCTTATAATATTTTAAAAATTAGATTCAATTCAATAAATATTTATTAAATGCCTTTTATATGTGAGGCATGTGCTAAGTGCTAACAAGGGAAAGGAAGACAATCCCAGACCTAAAGGAGGAAGATGACATACAAAAAAGGAATGGAATAATGCATGTGTGGATGCAGGGCCATTACTAATATCAAGGTCATGGTATTTTGTGTGGTGGAAACCGTGCAGAGCTGCTAATGGAAAGAGCAACTGATCTGAGATTTTCAGTATCTGGCTATGATATTACTTAGAGTTTTGATTTTGATGTTTCAGGATAAGATCAGTGGATTCTTTGTATTTTCGTTGTGTACTTTGGTTTTAATAAGTCTAAACAATTTTCTTTTGTGATTTTTCTTGATATATGATATTCTGCCTCTTTTTTTGGTCATACCTTTTAGGTGGTCCAATGAATCTTAAATTGTATTCTTGGTAATGTTTTCCAGATCAGTTTTTTAAAAAATATGAGATACTTTTTCTTTTATTTATTTTCTGTCTTTTGACTTTGAGTATTTTTTCATTATATGAAGTTGTTAGCATCTTTTTAGTGTATTATAATTTTTAAAAGTTGTTACTTGGGTAAGGTTTTTTACCTGTTATAAAAAGTTGTTCATTATTTTGAGTCTTTTTCAAAACTCTTATTAATTTTCTAATTCTTTCCTCTAGCCCTCTCATTTTGTTTATAAAGCCATTTTAAACTATTCTTTTAAAATATTATTTTGTCAGCTTTCACTGACCTTGTGTCTAAGCTGTGTTTTTCTCTGAGCATCTGCTTGTAGATATTTTGGAGTAATTGTCTTCTTTTAGGTTTTTGTTTTGAGTGTCCCTAGTCTTGCACCAGCTTGTAGCTCTAGATCTAGTTCTTGTCAGTTAGCTGGAAAAGTCTGAAGATTAAGAGTGACAAGAACAGTCCCCTTCTGATCTGAAACCTTAAACCTGCTTAGTAAGCTGTTGACCTCAGGCTGTTTTTGAGATTACATTACTTTTATTTTTACTTGATTTCCCTCTGTCTTCTTTTGCTATTTCTTCTTGTCTGATTGAGTTGTGGTTTTTGGATTAGCTTTTTATAATTTTTAAAATTCCCTGGGTAAGGTTTCCCATACTCTGTTTTAAGTTATTGGATCTTCTTGTCATTCTTTCCTTTCTTGCTATTTCATTTTACATCTTTTGTTTGATTTACTTAAAGTACTCTTTAATTCTTGTGGCCAGGACAGTTTTTTTTGCTGAGGTTCTACTTGGACTTGTAGAATCTACTTGGATTTACTACTTGGGTTTCTCTTACTCTAAAGTGTTTCTTCACTGTGTCAAAAATGTAATAGTAGGATGAGGTAATCTCTAAAATATGCTAAAAATCTGTTATTACATTGCTTTTCAAAGGGGTATTTTAGGTTGTGTTTCAGCTTGCTCACATATGATGCTTCATATGACCTCTATGTGTTATTTATTTTTAATTTTTAGAAAGCAATGGTTTTGAGTAGCTCATTGTCATATATCAACACTAATAAATTACGAGTATTGAAAAGATCTGCTATTGTTTTCACGAATAAAAAAACTTCCCCAAAGCAATTCAAACTATTTGAATCCTCCTTTTCAAGATCTAAGTTGTCATTCCCAAATACATATATTGTTAGATCAACTTTATACTGAGATCAATCAAATGCATTTTGGAATTTGGGTTAATACGGATGTTCTCCATCCTCTTGATCTTTTCTGTGTGTATGAACAGAGCAGACTCATTAAGTCATTACAAATCTCTTCCAGAAGTTCTGCAATATCTTGACATTGCTGCCTTTAAGGAATATCCTTAAGAATTCATCATCTATAGTGTACCTCCTCCCAATCTAAAGTCTGTGATGGAGGGTGATTGCCTTTGTTGGACACAAATCTTATTGCAAGCCTAAGAAAAATAGTTGGGAATAATATGGCAAATGGTTAGAACCCCTTGAAAAGAGAAGTGCAAGAATTCTGAAATTAACTTTTTTTTTTCTCAAGCATTGTGTTTTGGAAGATTTTGGAGGAGAACAATAATGAAGGAAAGACTATACCTATTGAGGGGAAAAGTAAAGTAAAATAAGGCAATTAAATTAAACAAAAGTTAAACATCCTAAAATCCATACTGATATCTTTGTAACTGTTTTCCAAAACTACTTGGCACCCTGACCTTTGTTATTCAGAGAAACTAATTTTATCTCTCAGGAAAAGAAATCCTGAACTACTGATTTTGAAGTCCTTTTTTTTATTAATTGAATTTGAGCTAGCTTGCTGTTTTTATATGTATCCCAAGAATCTGATTTTGAGTTTCTTTAACCAAATATATATATATATATATATATATTTTGCTTTTTGCTGAGGCAATTGAGGTTAAGTGACTTGCCCAGGGTCACACAGCTAGGGAATGTTAAGTGTCTGAGACCAGATTTGATCTCAGGTCCTCCTGTCTTCAGGGCTGGTGCTCTATCCACTCTGCCACCTAGCTGCCCCTCAAATATATTCTTTGTGGCAGAATCTGCCTTTCTAGAACTTTGTACAGTTCCTGACTCATAGTAGGCACTTAATAAATGTTTATTTATTGATTTATTTTCCTTGCTTTCTTTATCCAAAAGATATTTTTGTGTATCATTATCTCTATTTATTCATTGAGCGAATACTTGTTAGTTTTATGGATTAAACATTTATTACACCCAATTTATTTGAGACTAATAGATGTTTGAGGCTTCTGTGATTAATTATTGGGATGGAAGAACTTTATCCTTACATATATTTATCACTACTTTCATTCCAAATATTGCCTTCTTACCTCCTGCTCTTCAGATGGAAACAAAGAATAAAAGGAGAAAGGGGAGAAAAGCAATTTAACAAAACCAACGATCATTTCACTAAAATTTGATAATATATGCAGCATTTCATATCCATGTCTCTTCAGTCCTGTATAGAAGGAAGGAGAATTCTTCTCTTCAGTTCTGCTGATTTAGTCATTATAATTATATTTAGTCACTATAATTTTTTACTTTACATTTAGCTCCAAAGTAGGATATTTAAAATAGCTAAATTTAATAAAATTCTGTGAAAATCAAATATGATTCCTGGACAGAATTTCTCTTATTAAAGAATGTAAACAATTAATTCACTTAAAAATGTATTTAGTCAAACATATAATCAATAAGTATTTATAAGCATTAAAAAATAATTCCTTCTTTCAAGGAGTTCACAACTGCTATTTGTTTATCAGTCATTTTTGAAGAGACTAATGACATTGTGGGTATTGTCTTGACTTGCAAGTAAATTGGATTTAAGTAAGGCGGAGTTGTATAAAGTTATTAGCTTCAATCTATTCTACAGTTGTCTAAGTCCAGTGACAAGACAAATTTCAAAATGACTGGTGATAGCTGTGATCCAGTGGAGGACTTTAGTGTCTTTGCTGTCTGTTCCACAGCACCTGTTTTAGCAACCTTCATGGCCATTACAAAAATTGTTTTGCTCTCTCCGTGCTGGCAGGGGAAGTCTTCACACATGCTTGGTGTAGAAATGCCCCTAACTCCCTGATTGGATTGAGACCCATTTGTCCTTAACCTGGTTTATCCATTTACCAAGATGGTTTTACTGGACCATGGTTGCTGCACATGGTACAGCTTCTTAGAGAAACAGGTGAGTTGGGTGAAAAGCATACAACTACTGAGGTAAACAACATGCAAACACCTATGTGCAAACAAAATATTTACAGGATAAATTGGGTATAATCCCAAAGGAAAAATGATTAAAATTAAAGAGCACTGGGAAAGGCTTTTTTGCAGAAAATGTCCCTCTAGCCAAGAACTGAAGGAAGTCAGAGAAGCTAAGAGAAAGAAATGAGAAAGGAGAACATTTCAGGTGGAGGCAATGTAGATGTGGATGTGGCAGCCAGTAAAAATTCTTGGGCTCAGAGATGGAGAAAGGAACAGCAAGGAGGCAAGTGTTGCTGGATAACAGAGCATGTGGAAGAGAAGAAAGTATGGGAAGACTGGAAAAATACAAAAGATGTTTTCATCTGGTCCTGGAAGTATTGAGGAGCTACTGAAATTTCTTGAATAAAATGGGGGAGGACATGATCAGACCAGTGTTTTAGGAAGATCAATTTGAAAACTTAGTGGAGGACAGTTTGATATGAAAAGTGATTTGATGCAGAAAAACCCAGTGGTCAGTTACAGCAAAAAGCCAATGATGAGAGTCTGCATCAGAGTGATTGGAATGTCAGAGGAAAGAAGGCATATAGGAGATGTTTTGAAAGTAGAAATGATATAATTTAACAATTGATTGACTGAAGGGTTAGAAAATAAGGAGTTAAGGATCAAACTAAAATTGTGAGTCTAGTTGATTGGGAGGTTGATGGTGCCCAAATAGTAATAGGGAAATTCAGAAGAAAATATAGTTTGGAGAGAAAGAAAATGAATTCAATTTTGGACATGATGAGTTTAAGATGTCTATAGAATATACATGTTAAGAACAGTTGTAAATGTAAGTCTGGAGATCAAGAGTAAAGTGAGGACTGAATAAGTACATCTGAAATGTATCGGCATTTAAATGATAATTGAAGCTAGGAGAACTGATAAGATAATGAAATGAAAAAATACAAAAGGAGAAGAGAAGAAATCCTAGACAGAGCTGTAGAGGACTCTCCTGATCAGGAGACATAATATTAATGAAGATCCAGCAAAGAAGATTTAGAAGGAGCCATCAAATAAGGAAGATAAGAGACAGAAGTATCATAAAATATGTAAGGAAAAGAGAGTACCAAGAAAAAAGGTGATGATGAGTGTCAAAGCCTTATACAGGTCAAAAAGAATGGGAGGAAAAGGTCAGATATTTAAGAGAGCAGTTTTAGTAGAATGATGAAATCAGAATTCAGAAGTTGGGAGGTATGATAAAATGAATTAGTGGCATCTGTTATAGACAACCTTATCAAGGAATTTACCTTCACCCACCCATCCCCCCCAAAAAAGAGGAAAAAATATGAGATAAATAGAGGGGGATGGGTAGAACAAGAAATGTTTTTTTGAGGATGGAGAAGACTTAAGCATGTTTGTAATTGTTAGAGAAGCAGCAGCCAGTTGATAAGGAAGAACCAAAGCACTAATATTGGAGCACATTATTAGTCACTTATTATGAAAAAGAATACTGTACTAATACATGGTCAAATCACAGTGCCTGTACTCATGAAGCTTAAATTCTAAAGCCAGTAAAAACATGTAAACAGTTAAATAGCTAGAAGTATATAGAAGATGAAGGTATCATGAAAAGGGAAGTTGGGAATGACTTCCTGCAGAAGATAGAATTTAAACCAGAGAAACTAAGACATGGTGAGAGGCTAGTTATGTTAACAATTTTGCCCATAAAATCAGGAACATGAGAGATCAAATGTCCGGTTTTAGGAGTTGGAAGTTTGTGGAGGTTCAATATTGTTGAATTTTGAATGAAAAGTCAAGTGCAAAAAGACTCGAAAGGCAAAGGAGAAGCCCTTTGGGGGAGCTTAAGGTGCCAAACAAAGGAGTTTATGGTTAATTCTGGAAGTTGTTGATGTGTGACATGGTTAAATCTATGTTTTAAGAAAATCATTTTGGTAGCAGAGAGGAAAATTCTTTGGAGTAGAGAGCTTTGAAGAAAGGAAATCAGTTATATATCTATGTGCAGTTAAAAGGTGATAAAGGCCTGGATGATGGTTATGACTGAGTGAGTGAAGAGAAAGAAATGTATATGAGAAATGCTGTGAAAGTAAAAATAATATTTGTCAGCAGAGTAGATATCTGATGTGAGCCTATGGGCCTGGGAGGATAATGGTAATCTCTACAGTAATAGGAAATTTCTTAAGAGTGAAGGTTTGGGGAAAGATTTAATGGGTTCTCTTTTGGACATGTTGAGTCTGAGATGTCCAAAAGGCATTTGGTGATGTAGGACTGGAGACACAATTCATCGATCTGGGAATCACCCACAGAGAGATGACAATGACACATATGGGAGTTGATGAGATCACTAAGGGAGCACATTTCTATGTGCTTCATTGTCTCTTTTAATGCCTCATTTCTCTTTACTTCAATTGTCATTGATATTAACTTTTCTTGTGAAGGAAAACAGTATTTAATGAGTCTCTCTCTGAATGAGGCTTCATTCAGATATCCATGATGTGGAATAGTATTGCTTTATTTAATATGTAAATTTACTTATGAATTGTTTAGATCAAATATATTTTGTTGTTGATATTTTTACATACACAAATGTGCACTTGTAATAGCTCCCTATTTGTCATATCTATCTGTCTGTTCTATTTCTGTCTATCATCTATCTACATAGGTATATATCTATAAATACAAGTATATATATATACATATTTACATATGTATATATATATATATATAGCAACTAGGTGTTTTTTACATACATACAAACATCTGTTAGGTCGCTCAATGGATAGAGTGTCAGGCTTAGAATAAGGAAATCTCATCTTCTGGAGTTCAAATCTGACTTGAGACACTTCTGTGTGACCCTGGGCAAATCATTTAACCCTGTTTTTCTCACTTTCTTCATCTGTAAAAACTGAGCTAGAGAAGGAAATGGCAAATCATTCCAATATCTCTGCCAAGAAAACCCAAGTAGGGTCACAATAAGTCAGACAGAACTGAAGAAATTCTATGTGTGTGTGTGAGTGTGTATACACATATTACTCTCCTGTTGGCTTAAATAATGAGTGGAATTTTCATTTTCCTCTTATTCTAAGACTAGCATAAAGACTAGACTTTCTTATGAAAATATTTTAAATTCATAGCTTATTTAAATTCCTAAATAAAAGAGTTTATTTTACATGTAGCCATAGAAAAAAATATATTATTGTTGATTAAAACCATTAAATAAAGTATTAGGCTACTTTAATATGTCTCTCCACGAATTGCATTTGTTTCCCTATTATTATAATTTCTAAACTAAGATGCATTTTAAATATTAGTGGTCTCAGAATAATCTATGATTTCCTATCCTCTATTTTGCCACCTGGATTTTCCAGTAGACTTCTTCTTTTTGAAGTGGTATAGTGATGGAGTAAGCAATCATTAGTCTTGAAATGACCCTTTCCACAATATCCTCTTTTTATCTCCTTAATCAGGAGAGTTGTGCTCTAAGGACTGGCAGGTTCACTGGCTAAGCTACATTTATTACAGAAGCACACACTGAAGAACTGTGTATTTACCAACATCAATTTACCCTTACAACTTGAACTACCACATTCTACAAAAAAAGAGAAATAAGACAAACTCCTCTTCCCCCTTCCTCTAGAGCTCATTAATATCCACTCTCTTTTCATCCAGAACTAATGTTTTTATCACCATGAACTGCTTTGCTTTATGATCAGAAGAACACAGATTCTGGGCATTTTTTTGGTGGGGGCATGAGAAGATATTCAGTCTTGACTGAAACTAGTGGGGAGAAAATTAATTTCCCCCTTCCCCTTTGAACTTAATAGAAATACCCTTTGGAATAATGTATTTTTAGTATGCAAGAACCAAAGAACGAAGGATTTTTTGAGGGGGTGATTCCAGGTGAATTATATGATAAGAAGAAGACAATATTTTGCTATGGCCTTTGGTTTTTAATTGTTTTCATGTGGAATACAAGTGAACCAATATAAATAGTGAGAATTTCACTTAAGATGTTTACTCTTCACGATTCAGAAAAAAATCCCAATTTCTCTATGCTATTTTTTCTACAGTAATTCAGACAGGTGGCGGTAGAGACCATGGATTTCTTATAGCATTTTAATTCATATCAAATACTCAAAATGGAAATCAGTCTTGGATTTCCTTGATTTTGGATGTTTCCTCCAGCAATGGAAAAGTGTGAACTCTTTGTCCAAAATCTTCTGGAGGAAATTAATATAAATACACCTTTGGAGGAAATAAATCACGTCAATTTTAACATTCTGTAAGAAACGAAAATACTATAGCAGGTTGCAGCAGAAGGATGACATACAGGTTGTAGGAGAAGCAACTAAAGTAGTTGGAAAAATTTTTTTTATACTGTGTTCAAAGTCACCAAAATGCCATTCATGGGACATTTAGACATCTACATTTTTTTATTGCTCACAATATAAATGTTTGCATATGAATAGTGCAATTGTGCAATTGTAACTTCTGAATCTGTTTCAGAGGATATAGAAATATATCAATTTTACAAAAGCTTCTATAAAACCTTATAAGTGAAAATAGCACATGTTTTGGACTTGGTGACTTCAATACAAAGATGAACATATCCAAAAACAATATATACCCAAAAAGAATAAGACTTGAAGTCATTGAAACTGATCTCAACCTACTTTTCTCATACTACTATATATTATTCACTTTTATGCACTCTCCATTCCAATTCATGTGGCTTCTTGTGGTTTCTTAAAAAATGTTATTCCATGTCTTCAATGGGTTGTTTCCCATGTATGGAATACATGCCTTTTTCATCTCTGTCTCTTAGAATCCCTAATTTCTTTTAAAGCTCATTCCAAACACTGCCTCTTATGTGAGGACCTTCTGAATCCCCTCAATTTGTTCCTCTTTGGATTGGCCTTGTATTTATTTTGTATGTAATTTGAATGTATATATATATAATGTATATATACATATGTATTGATATCTATATACAAATATGTGTGCATGTTGTCTCTTTCTATAAACTAAACTCCTTGAGCCTAGTTACTGAATAAGTACCTTTCTTTGTTTTTTCCAAATACTAGAATGCCTAATATATAATAGATGCTTGGCAAATTTTTATAGGGGTAGGTAGGTGTTGCAGTAGATAGAGTATTGGGCCTGGAGTCAGGAAGACCTAGAGTTCAAATCAGGCTTCAGTTACTAGCTGTGTGACCCTTAATCCTGTTTGCCTCTGTTTCCTTATCTTTAAAATGTACTGGAGAAGGAAATGGCAAATCATTCCAGGATCTTTGCTAAGAAAACCCTAAGTGGGATCAAAAAGAGTTGAACAAAACTGAACAACAGCAGCAATAACAATTCTCTATGGATTCCTTGTAAATTGTGCAAATGCTTTATTCCTAAAAAGTGTTCATTTGTTGTTGTTGTTGAGAAAATAATTGTAAAGTATTGAACATGATGAGTATAACAGTATCAAAAATTAAATAGTTTATATCTTTGTAAATAGTTATATCAAAGATAAAAAGTGATTCTAGTCTATGAGAGAAAATAAAAACTAAGGATAAAAGATGACCTGCAATGAAAATAATCCTAACTTGATGTATTTGCTAATTATCTAATTACTGACTCAGAAAATTGGAAAATAGAAATAGAAAAGGATGTCTACTGATTATAATCATTTGATATAGAATTTTTAAAAATATAAATCAATTACTATAAAAAGGACAACAATAGAGCCTAAAAATACCTCATTCATCAAGCAATGGACATATTTGCTAAACGAAGAAATGTGGCAGCAACTGCTTAAGAGAATATAAACTTATTTGTAAAATCTTGTAGAGAAGGATGGTGGGAAAATAAGAACAGACTCTATTCAAAACATGGAGAATCAATGGAAAAACAAATAAGTTAAAAATTTTTCCTCAATAGTATTTTATTTTTCCAATTACATGTAAAGATAGTTTTCAGTATTCAGTTTTGTAAGATTTTGAGTTCCAAATTTTTCCACCTCTTTCCATTATATTTTCCCTCCCCAAGACAGCAAACAAGCTGATATGTCATATGTGTACAATCACTTTAAACATATTTCCTTATTAAGACAAATAATTTTTAAGAGTTGAACCTCAGACCCAACTAATAAAACTATAAGGACTACATCAAACAGATAAAAAATGGAAAATAGCAAATATTTATTTTTATTTTATTTTTTTAGTTAACAAACTCTCTTCATCATCAAGGAAAGTGGAGCTATCCTCCTTTAGATTCTAATAGCACAGTTCCAGAGCTATGGAAATGATCCTAACAACAAAACAAAACAAAATAAAACATCTCCCACAGATATAAATGTGAGTGGAATGGCCTACTTATAACTCAGGAGATATATGACAGAGGTTATACTAAAAATTTTCCATCACACAACCATGACTCACATCCCATTTAATGATGCACTCCATTCATCTTCTTGCCAGCAATCCTGCCTATGATTCTGGACCTCCATGATCTGGGGGGGCTTAAACCAGTCCGATTTGTAGTCACTGTCCTGGAAGTAGGATATCTTGAGGTGAATTAGTCAGCAGTAGCATAGCCAATTATATCTAACCAGTTCTAGACCTCAAATCATGTTTCTCATCTCATCTGACTATCTACCCTGATCATCTCCTTGTACTTTACCTCCTTTTCCTCTTGCTTTCCAGACCTTTACAATGGGAATAGTAATTAAATCAATTTTATCATAATTTCTGGAAAAATACTGTCAATATTATACCTATATTTATACTTCACTATTTCTGAGACATTGCAAAGTAATACACATTTTCTTGATCACCACGTTCTTACATGTTTTAGATCCTCCTTTTAAAATAAAAATTCTTTGAGTTATTTGTATCTCCAAGGCCTATTAAACTATTTGGCCAAATGGTAAACTTTTAATAAATGTTATATATTCATTCATTCATTAATCTGTCCATTGCCTGAGACTCACTAGCACAACTCTGCTAATTGTTGAATTTCTTAAAATCATATGATTTAGTAGATAAAGTTTTAAAGGTTTCCTTCCAACAAAGTATCTCACATTTATACATCAAAATTCCATCAATGAAAGATAGAATAATAGACATAATTCATTTGATGAATCAATATCATTATTGCCATTCAAGGCTTAAAACAAAGAGATGATTGTTTACTGAAGATAATGCTGCTTATAGCAAAGCAGTTTTCAGTGCAGCTTCCAAGTTATAGGATTCCCTATAGATGTTTTTGCTTGAGTAAAATATGTATTCATAAAATCCCAGAATGCTACAGAAACTCCTAAATGATATCCACAATCACTCAAAACAGTTTGGTCTAACTATCCTCATAGGAAAAACCAAATGGATGAAGAGTGACTATTTCACACATTTGTAATATTTAGAGCTTGTCTATCAGCCCTGGGGACAAACTGCAAATGAGTAATGATTTGGGTCAGAATAGCATGGAGAAAAATAAACTGAATAGTCTTTGAGAAATTTCAAAGTCCTCTGAAACACCTCAAATTTCTCCTAGAAACATGGGTTCATCTTTTAATAATAATAGTCTTGTAATGATGTCTAATGGCTCTATTTGTTAAAAAAATTATGTGGTGAGAATAAAAGATAAATAATGGACCACTGTTCATTTATCAAATTTGCTGGTATGCCCTATTATTTTGTTCTTGAAGTTGGGAAAACTTGAGCATGGCCTTCAATCTGTTGGGTCATCCTTTTGCAATGGATTTATGGGAAGACATTAACAAGAATCTCACAGTATATATCTACAATCTAGGAAACAAGTGATAAGGATATGAACAAGCATGTTTAGGGAAAGAATAGAGACTGATGGGAGATATGTCATAGAGTTAATTGAAGAATTCATGTACAAAAATAGTATCAAGAGATAAGAAGAGGCCCACAACAGAATCCTGGGAGTATACCTTTACTTTGAAGAGAGAGAACTTGAATAAAAATCCAGCAAAGAAGACTGAGGAGTGATTAGACAGACAAAGGGAGAACCAAGAGAGATCAGTAAAACCTAAAATAGGGAAGAGACACTATCCAAAATGAGGGGCTAACTAAAAATGTTGTGCTAGATAGAGATCAAGAAATATGCGGACTGAAGCAAGTCAATTTAGTAATAAAGAAATCAATACTTTCAAGAGTAGTTTGAAAGAAGCAAAAAAATTTCAAGTATTTTGATACTCAACTCTTTTCCTCATTAAGGAAGGTTGATTCACTGCTCAAAGAAAAAACTCAGTCTTGGACATAAGTTTTCACCACTCTCTCCTTTCATCCTTTGACTAATCCCTTTTTTTTTCTTTTTCTTTTTTTTTTTTTTTGGTCATGGATCCCTTTGATAGACTTGTGAAAGACACCAATCAATTCTAAAAATGATACTTTAACTTGCATAAGATAAAATACATTAGAATACAAAGGGGACCAATTACATTGACTAATTTTAAAAATGTAAAGGAAATTATGATAAAGTCTTATATTAGTATACTAAGTGACATATATTAAAATATGTTCAAATTAAATTTTATTTTTTTGAACACAAGTTTAAAGGATATTGTGCTGAAATAAGAACATTAAAATGTGAGGTGGTCTTTGAAAAAGCAAGACCTTTCAGATTGGGCATCCAATCAATGTTTACAAATGTCAAAAAATTTCAATTGGCAATGATAGTTTGTTGCAAAAAGAATTAAAACTTCTGTGGCTTGCTTTATAAAGTGAGCATAGTTTTCTCAAAGAATTTTCTAAGACTTTTAAACTCTGAGTATTTATCCTAAGATGGATGAGTTCATTTCTTGTTAGATCAATATCTTAAATACATTTTATAACAATGAAAAAGTTTGTGAATATGTGGTTCATTTTTAAAGCCATCACTACCAAAATGACTTTTTGACTTTTTGCACATGTTTCTTTTCCATGAAATTAACAAGAGAACTTTATATTTTTGTAGAGCAATTCTTTTAGCATTTGAAAGTTTGTAAGTATTGGTCAGAAAAGAAGGCAATTTTCAAATCTCTAGTATAGCATTGCAACCATCTATTCTCTAATTTTTGCTTCATGGTAAAAACTTTTAGATCTGAAAATTGATTTCTTTCTTGAGTCTGGGATGTTTATCAAATTCAGGGTTATTGTGTTCATTTGCTTTTGTATGCTCTATCATTAATCTGTTCCACTGATGGACCTCTCTATTCTTTTTTTTTTTTTAAGCTTTTTATTTGCAAAACATATGTATGGGTAATTTTTCAACACTGACTCTTACAAAGCTTTCTGTTACAAATTTTTCCCCCCTAGTCCCCACCCCTCCCCTGGACCTCTCTATTCTTATTCAGAATCAAATTCCTTTTAGGTTTTCTGTTTTATACTCTAATCTGAGATTTGATACTGCTAATTCCTCATATCTCTACTTTCCCTTACCCTCATCATTTCCCTTAACCTCTGTTTGTCTCAATTTCTTCACTTCAAAATGATGATAATAATAGCACCTACCTATCAGGGTTGTTGTAAGGATCAAATGAGATAATGAGATAATTTGTAAAGTGCTTAGCCTGTGTCTGGTACATAATGGCAATTCGGTAAATGTTGTTGCATAAACAGTTCTTTTGTTGATCTAAATTTTTAGACAAAAGTTTTTCTCCATGACTACTTTAACTCCAACCCCCAATTTTAGCATATTCTTTCATTGTTTTCATTATTTTAAGGAAATCATTTATAGTTATTTTTCTTTCACCCACCAAATATTTATGATTAATTAATTTAATTTCTATTTATTTGTATTGCTTTTCCAGTGGCTCCATTGAATATAATTTTTATTACATTATGGACATTATGAAATATGTGTTTAATATTTCTGCTTTCCAAATGCCAATTAATTCTGGTTTATTTGCTTATATTTCTAGGTCTGAAAGAAATGCACAGCGATTCCTTAGTATTAAACCTTTCTAATCTATTTTCCCTGTTAATCATTTAACTTTTCCTTTAAGTATTTAGATGTTATGTCTAGCAATTAATACCAAGAAAACACAGGTATTCCATCAGCCAGCACCATCTGTGGAACCATTGGTTACAGCAAATGGAGAAGCTTTGAATGCTGTGGTTAAATTCACTTACCTTAGCAGTATACTTTCCAGGGATGTACACATTGATAATGCCGTTGGCACATGCAATGCCAGGGCTAGCTCAGTGTTTAAGAGGCTCCAAAGGAAAGTGGGGGAAAGAAGAGGTTTGAGACTGACTATTAAACTGTCTACAGAGCCATTGTGCTGACCTCACTGTCATATGCTTGTGAATCTTGTAGAATATACCAGCCCCGTGCCAGGAAACGGAATAATTTCCATTTGAATTGTCTTAAGAAGATGCTGAAGATCACCTGGCAGAATAAGATACCAGACACTGAAATCCTTTCTTGAACTAAACTGCCAAGCACTCAGACTCTATTACAGAAAGTACAACTCAATTGGGCTGAATTGTTTGAATGGCAAACGTATGTTTGCCTACAAGATTATTTTATAAGGAGTGTTTCCACAAAGCAACAATCCATGTGGTACTCAGAAAAAGTGATATAAGGATACTTAAGGTCTCTCTTAAGAATTTCAGAATGATTGTATGAGAGGGGAGATTCTGGCACAAGATAGCCCCAGTACTGTTGTGCTCTCATTAGAGAAGGTGCCGTGCTCTGTTAAAAAAGCAGAATTGAAATAACTCAAAAGAAATGAGATTCATGAAGTTAGAGAATCCAGATTAAATGTTTATATGGTCTATTTATGCCAAAACTGGGGTAGAGCATTCTGAGCTCATATTGATCTGATCAGACACAATTGGGCACATTGTAAAATAACTTTAACATAATAATGTTATTTTGGTCCTCTTTGAGAACAAAATGAAATAACCAATCAACTTTTATTACCTATTTTCCCCTGTTACTCAATTGATTTTAAGTATTTAGATGCTATACCATTTAGTGTATTTAACATTAGTACTGATACTAATTCATTATCTTTTGTAGCTTTTAGCAAAATGTAGTTTTCCCGATTATTCTTTAAATTTTAAGTATATTTTTGCTGTGGTTTTGTTTTATTGGTAACCCCGTCTTTTTCATTTCAGCCAAAGCATAATTAAATTTTGCATTAGTTTTTATCTTTTTTTTTTTTTTTTTTGCTGAGGCAATTGAGGTTAAGTGACTTGCCCAGGGTCACATAGCTAAGAAGTATTAAGCGTCTGAGATTAGATTTGAACTCAGGTCCTCCTGACTTCAGGGCTGGTGCTCTATCCACTGCACCACCTAGCTGCCCCCATTAGCTTTTATTTTAACTATATGACTCTTTGTTTCAAATATGTTATTTGTAAACAATATATTATTGAATTCTGCTTTCTAATTCATTCTGCTCACCTGTTCCACTTTTTAAGTGAACTTATACCACTGACATTTACAGATAATATTATTATATTTTACTCCATTTTATTCTCTTAATTTTTTCCTTCCCTTTGCTTCTTGCCTCTTCATCCAGAAGAGAATGGTGAGCAAAAAGGAGTGTGGTTCAAATTAGTCCTCAATGCTTGAGGCAATCTGCTTCTGCTTCCCTGTTTTTCTTCTCTATCTCTCACCCAGATCTGAATGACAAAATCTTACTATTTCTTTCCTTTAAAGTACCTCTTCAAGATCCATTCTTTGTGGTTAGAGTTTGTTTTGTCTATGATCTACCTCAAGCTGAATCTGCCTTTATCTCCTACTTATCTATTTCTTCTCTTCCTATTGCCTCTTGTGTATTTTTGCACTTACTGCTATTTTGCATATCCCATTTTCTTTAGCATTCTTCATTTCTATCCTTGTTATTAGTATAGTCTCTTCCTTGTCTATTCCAGTTATGAAATAAGCTCCTCCATGCCTCCTCCCCCTTTCTTTATCATTTATTTTCCATTTTATTTCCTTTCTTTTTTAAAAAGCCCATCAATATATAACAAAACACATCCAGACTATCTTTCTTGACTCCTTCAATTTTATTTTTATCCCTCTATGACACCTCCTTCATGTGTTCTTTTATCATCTCCTCCATCAGGATATAAACACTTCATTTTTATTTTGTCCCTTTTGATTACGTGTTTGTGTTATCTTTTTTATGCTTCTCTTGACTATTTATGTTCAAAGTTCCATTTGGCTCTGTTTTTTTCTTTCTTTTTTTCTTTTTTTATTAGGAATGCTTGATAATCCTTTATTTCATTCAAAATCTATGCAATTTTTAAATTTTTTTAAATTTTATTTTATTTGCAAAACATATGTATGGGTAATTCTTCAACATTAACCCTTACATAGCTTTCTGTTACAAATTTTTCCCCCCAACTCCCCACCCCTCCCCTAGATGGCAGGATATCCACTACATGTTTCTTACCTCACAGAGTCATTAACTTTTGTTTGTTCTATGCTTAATTTCATGGGTTTTTTTACTTGAATAAAGTTTTTTCCTTTCATGTTAAGCTATTAATCTTCCTTTCAAATCTTTTTTCTCCACAGTTTTCATTTTTTCCCCCTGAATTCTCTCCTCTAATTGCCTTTTTCTAGATTGTGGATTTTTTAGCAGAAGTTTTGGGATCATTCTCATCTTTAGGGTTTCTGTTTTTTCTGCCCCATATGTCATGTTAGCTTGTCATGGATAGACCCATTTTTTGTTTCTTTACTAATTATTTTAGCTTTATTTCCAACAGTTTAATTTTCTTTTAAGATCAGGTTTAGTATAATTCCATTTTATTCTATGTCATATTCTTTTGGAGTTCTTCTGCTTTCTCCAAAAATTGAGTAATATATTCTTTAAGGATCTTAGGAGTGGCTCAGCCTTGGGATATACAAGCTTTCAATGGGTCCAAAGCTATCTATTCTAGGCTGAAGTTGGTTTGCTGCCCTATTAATCTATTGAAAGATGATTTTCCAGGTTTGTATCAGGGAAACTGTTCTGTGCACTTGACACCTAGTGGAGTACCAGTAGCCTGCTATGGACCTTATCTACCATAGCTAATTGAAAGGCTTTGCAGGTTAAGAGACAGAGCTGTATTGTATTAAGTCTCTGCCCCAGGTATTTAGCTGCAGATTTCATCCTAATCTAGGTTTTGGATCAGGTATCCTGCTCTAGATTCTAGGCAGGTATCAGTCTCTTCTATGGTAGCACCATTTCAGACTCCACAGTGGCAGACTCCATGAAGTCTCTCTCTTGCCTTGATTTTGCCTCAGTATCTGGAGACTTCAGATTCCCTATGTCAACCTAGGCTGGAAAAGTGATTTATGATTTTTCAGTGGATTTTCTATTGCATAGCTAGTTCTTTTTGGGGTTGTTGCTGTTGTGGTGGTAGTGGTGATGGTGGTAGTGATGCGATATTTTATATGTATACACTGGGGCTGATTTCTGCTATCCTGCTTCTTTACACTCCACCATCTTGGTTGCCTCTCTGCCTTTTTTGCTCTAAAGTATCTTAATTACCTTTCTTATGAAGCAATTCCTTTTGTTGAAGTAATTTAAACAAGGCTCTTCCTTTCTTCCCCTTTTGGAGTGAAGAAAATTAAGGGGATGGTAAAATATGTAGAATAGGATTCCTAGGCAGATCAGGTTTAGCTGCAGCAAAAACTTTAAACTGCAAAATTTCTTTTTCTTCTTCTTCTTTTGCTTTTGTCATCATTGGAGTGAAAGCAAAAATAAAATAAAATAAAAACTTGACCTGGCTTCAGTTCCATTAAGGATTGAGGACCTTTTTTTTATTGAATAAATATCAACAGAGACTCTCAGAAAACACAAGCAAACATTTCTCTTTCTGGCAACATATATTTATTCACATAACCAAAAATCCATTCAATACACTATGAATTTAGATTAAAGATTAATGGAGCCTTTTGAAATACTTTAGTGAAATCATTTTGATCAAGAATTTACATGTTTCATTTCTCTAGAGGGCAAGATACAAATGCTGACATTTCCCGAAACAGAGGCATTTTATATGTTCTGTTCCTCATTTTTAGTTAAACAATGATAATTTATTATATATCTACTATGTTCCATACATTTTGCCAAGTGTTAAGAATGCAAAGAATGAAAAATAAAGCCCCTGCTCTTAAGGAGCTCAGAGTCAACTGGGGGAGACAATATACAAACAACTACACACAAAACATATATATATATATGCATATATATATGTAGTAAAAACTGGAAATATGTAACAAAAGGAAGGTGCTAGAATTAAAGGAGATTGGAAAAAAAGATTTCTTGAGGAAGCTGGGATTTTATCTGAAACCTGAAAGAAGTCAGGGAAATTAAGAAGTATTGATGAGGGAGAGAATTCTATCCATGAAGAAGAACCTGGATATAGAAGATGGAATGTCTCATTCAAGGAGTAGAAAACAGGCCCATGTCATAAATACACAACTGCAGAATTTGAAGGTGGGGATAGTACAACGTATAAGAATAATGGAAAGGTGTGTGTAGGTGACAGGTTATGAAAGGTTATGAAAGGTTTTGAAAGCCAAACAGAGAGTATGGGATCCTAAAGGTGATAGGGAGCCACTAAAATTTATTGAATAGGGGAGTAAAATAGACCTGTACTTTAGGAAAATTACTGACACTTGAGTGGATGATGACAGTGGATAGAAACTTGTGGGAAGGAGGCTAATCAAAATATTATTATAGTTCAGGCAACAGGTGATGAGTATCTGCAGTGACAAAGGAAAAAAGCAAGAGCATGGGAGAAATATTACAAAGGTGAAATTGGTATGCCTTGGCAACAGATTGATATCAGAGAGAAAATGAAGAGTCGAAGACATAGATTGAGATCCTGGGTAACTGTGAGGATGGTGGGAGAAGGTAGAGTTTCTCAAAGCTAGATACAATGCTACCTGTGAGAGATGATTTACTCTATTCTAATCAATATTAATCAATCTGATAGAATTATATGAAAGTTCTATAAATAAGGTCCCCAAAGCTTTAAGCTAAAGATTAAGTTCATTTGCTTTATTATAGAAAGTTAACTAAAAGTCCTCCATCCTTGTTTTTCTTTGTCCCGGTGGCCAAGTCCAGAGTGGTAGAGGTGAAAACTAAGTAGAAAATCCCCCAAAATATTTTTGTGCCTCCAGACCAATCTCTTGTCTAATAAGAGTAAATGACTACCTTATTGTCAGGTCACTAACTGTGATAGCTTATATTTTTTCCTCCTTCTAAAGAGAAGTTTATTCATCTTGTATGGAGATATTCCTTACTTCACCCAACTTGTGACTCTGCTGATATCTTATTTGGTTTATTAGTGAAATTATTCTATATTTGTTATATCTGTTCTTGAATGACTGGACATATAGCCCTATAAAAAAATAGGGCCCTGGAAGGAGAAGGCATCTCAGATTGTGAAAAAGATCTGAGGTTCACCTCATTAAAAGGAACTACAAACCCTTTATAAATGCCATTGGGCCAGAGTTCTGCCTGTGTCTTTTTAATTGTAGTTGAAATAATTTTAATCCTCACATACCTTCCCTGAGTAGTTGTGGATATCTTCTCTTCTTAAAAAATTTAATAATAGCTTTTTATTTTCAAAATACATGCAAAGATAGTTTTCAACATTCATCCTTGCAAAACTTTTTGCTTCAAAGTTTTTTTCCTTCTCTTCCCTCTCATCCCTCTTCTCTAGACAACAAATAATCTAAAAGTTTAACATGTGCAATTCTTCTAAGCATATTTCCACATTTATCATGCTATACAAGAAAAATTAGATCAAAAAGGAAAAAAAGAAAAAGAAAAAAAACAGCAAACAAACAGCAACAAAAAGGTGGAAATACCATGTTGTGATCCACATTCAGTCCCCAGGGTCTTTTTTTCTGAATGCAGATGGCTCTCTCCATTATAAATCTATTGGAATTGGCCTGAAATACCTCATTTTTGAAAAGAGCCAAGTCCAATAGAGTTGATCATCACATAGTCTTGTTGCTGTGTACAATGTTCTCTTGGTTCTTCTTACTTCACTTAAAATCAGTTCATATAAGTCTCTCCAGGCCTTTCTGAAATCATCTTGCTGATTATTTCTTATAGAGCAATAATAATTCATTACATTCATCTGCCATAACTTATTCAACCATTTCCCAACTGATGGACATCAACTCAGTTTTTAGTTCCTTAGGTGGATATCTTCTCAAAGTTCACTGACCAACAGTGATAACTGTGTCAACTGACACCAACTTTACCTCTATGACAAGGAGTATGTTTTTTCCCCTTCTGGAAACAGTGATATTAGCCCCCTTTCTCATTTCTGAGTGTCCACTGATCTTGAGAATAGCTTTTGATCAGTATTTCAAAATGATCAGAAGAGTTTCTTGATTAAGAAGTCAAAGACTTTTGGGGTCAGGGATCCTTGTGATTTGGTGATCACAAACTCTCTGAGAGTCTCTACCCTAATTTGGTCTCAATATTTATAGAAATTTTAAACAGAAAAAATGCCATAACATGTTTAATATGCTGGAAAAATAATCACAATCTACTAAAATTACTCATGCTACTGGATTTCTTTCTTGACTTCTCCCATCATGGAGGATTTATTCCCTCTGGTCAGTAGCTTAACCCTGAATTTAAAAAAAAAGGATACTATCCTCAGATATATCATGGAAGGACTTCAGAAAAGTATGGAGGCAATCATTTTATTACCTATATAAGAGAGAAGTTTCCTTTCCATTTTCAACATGTTTTCATTAGACTTAGTGCTTTACCCACTTTCCTGAAAAGTCTAAAAAAAAAGATTTTAGGCTAGATAAAACAACGAAATTTTAAATATTCTTCCACATTAGAAATGATCTGTATCAGAATATTGTTCACACTTTTTTTTAAAAAATTCTTTTTAAAGCAAGTATTATTTTCATGGAATAATAATGCACAGACATCTATTGTATAAAATTCTACATGTTAAAGACTATGTTACCTCAGGAATAGCAAGATTTACTTACAAATGTTGGTTAAGTCTCCTTTAATCAAGTTGGAATTGCTTGGTTGTTTTGGGGAAAGTTCTCTGTGAAGAGTAGCTACTTTGTTAGCATTAACTTGCTGGACAACTGTACAGGGCAAATGGATTTAGATGAACTTAACCTTGTTAATCTCTCTCCAAGGCACTGGGCAGATTTCTTCAATTTATTGATCTCATAGCATAGTCTGTGAAACTCCTATCCAGAGCTCTGGTATTTTCCTAGTTACTGCCATATTAAATACTTTGAAGCTCTTTAGGCCAATGAAATGGAGAATACACTAGATTTGGTGCAGATATCTAGAAAAATTGAAGAAAAAAAATCACTTCAGAATTGCTCAGGGAAATAAATGCAGGGTATTGGAGGCCAGGTCTGAATTTACTATGCTTTAGTAGCTTAGGGAGCATTTTTTTGAGAAATTAACAAAAGGAGCTTAATCTAGACAAAGCAAGGGAAGGATAGATCTAGGAGAAGGATATTCTGTGAGAATTCAGTTGACTGCTGCCTATGCCAGTGTTGGCCTTTCTGGCAATCTGTGATGAGAAGCCTGACCATCAGGCTTTTGTATTTTGTATATTTCTATACTTAGAAGATCAGGAAAACATGTAAATTCTTTAATTCCTTTAGCTAATTAAATCCTGAGGACAATTTTATTTTTTTCTAGGGAAAAAAATAATCTACTTTCATGGGGGGTGGGGTTGGCAGCCTTGAGATAGCACTCTTACCACATAGGTAAGGAGGAAAGAACAAGAAAAAAAGTGAGATGTGTTAAAAAAGAGAATGACATTAATCTTACCCATCTTCTCACAATTTTTAATGCACTACATGATGGATTTTAATGAAGGACTTTGAGGTAGATATCAATACTGACTTTTTCCTGAATTCAGTGCATTCATGTTTTGGTTCATTTAGTGTTTCAGCACTATTATTAATTTCTGCTAGAGTGACAGTGATATTACAAATATAAAGTTCTTTGAAGCTGGAAAGTGGCTGGAGGACTGATTTGTAAACTTAAAAAAATTCTATTTAGCATATATGAGGAATGAGAAAGCAATGGGCATGGGTTACAAACAAAAAACTCAATAAAAATGGAAGTGCCCTTTAGATATGATTTAGGGAGGAAAGAGATTAATTTTTCCTTCCTTCCTTCCTTCCTTCCTTCCTTCCTTCCTTCCTTCCTTC
>JAJPUD010001111.1:452276-484807 GCA_023553655.1 Myrmecobius fasciatus
TCCTTCCTTCCTTCCTTCCTTCCTTCCTTCCTTCCTTCCTTCCTTCCGCTTTCTTTTTTTCTATCTTCCCTCAACCTCTCCTGTCTTTCCTTTTCTTATCCTCTCATCTCTCTCTCCTTTTACCCCTCATGTCTTCTCTTCTTTTACCTCTCCCCTTCTCTCTCCTCTTTCTCTCTCCTCTTCTATCTTCCTCCTCCTTTGTCTTCTTCCTCTCTCCTCTTGTTTTCTCCCTGGTATGGAGACAGCTCAATTGAACAATGAGACATCTTTAAAACAGCCTTTAATCAATATACATTTTTATAACCAGAACTCATTTTGTCAGAACAACTTCAAAGTCTTCAATGATGAATTCTGGGGCTAGCCCTTGGTTTTAAATGTTATTACTGAACAGGGCAGTAAAAGAAATGCCTTTTTGACTCAATGGCAAGTAGCACAGGAATCCTTATGGCATATGAAAAGAAATCCCTGAGCTATGAGTATGTGATTTTTTTTTCTGGAGTTGGAGTAGTGGATGGGAGGACATAAGCATCTTTGAAAATATTTTTTTCCCTCTTTATAAAGAGTTTCATTGAATCTCTGAAATTTCTAAAGTAGACTATAGACAGATGCATTTCTTTCCCATTCTTCTTGAATGTACTGTTGTGATCTATAAAATTTCTTTAAAAAACAAAACAACCTATCATAAAACTTCAATAGAGAACAACCTGTGGACAGCAGGAATATAAGGGATAGTAGAAAAAAGTTTACTTTTGGGGTAAAAGTTGTTGCTAGTCAATACATGGATTGTAAATGAAATGGTTCATTCATTCTAACATCTCACATGACTCTTAGTGGCTATTTCGTTATTACTTTTTATTGTTGAAACTTCTTTTAACTTTCAGAGAAATAGCACCACAAATAGAAATGACACTATCCTTCATAGTGAAAAGTTGTTGAACTGAGAGCATGAATTTAAGAGACCTGAATAATTTGACTTAGTTGCCAAATTCATTTCATCTATTCATTTACTCTTGTCTTTAGTGAACTTTATTTTAACCAATCCCCTACTGGTTAACTTTTTGTTCAGACTGACCAACCCTATGTGATCAAAATCACTATAAATATCTTTTAATAATCCAATAAAAATGATCAACAAATATTGATGATCAAGGTATTGGACTATGATGGCTCCTGTTATAATTATATATTTATCTTCATACTTTACTCCTATGATGTACTTACCTTTACTTAAACACAAGGATTAGTTTGGGTCTTGGCTTTCTATTTAATGTCTATATAATTGCTATATACCTATCTCCATCTATTTATCATATATTGTCTAGTGGTAAAGAGCATTCTATTCTATGTTATTCTCTTTGTATGGAAATTAGGATGATCTTTGCACAAATGTTATACTCAAGCTCTTAGAGTTAGATCTAGAGTTAGAAGGGACACTAGAAGCCATCTAGACTAAGTTCTTCATATTTAAATGGAGAAACTGAGACTGGGGGAACTTTAATGATTTGCCTCAGAGTCACATAGACAGCAAGCTGTCAGGTTTTGAGCCAAGTTCTCTGATTCTTGAGTCTCTCTCCCCTGAACCAAATGTTTTCTGAAAGCAAAATGGCAGCATCCATCAACTTTGCAAAGTAGATTTAGAATCAGATGATCTTGGCCTTGGTTCTTCCTTTGCTCCAGCCACTATTATCTTGGACAAGTTACTTGATGTCTTGACCTTGAAAGAGTTGGACCAGATAGTCTCTCATATTTCTTCCTGCTCTAATCTATGATCTTATGATATGTCAGAGATCACAGAGAGTTTATGATTTGAAACCTTCAAAAAGGGCCCAAAGGACAGGGGTTTCTCTACTGGCAGGCTTTGTGGATAGTTTTTATTCTGGAAACTTTCTGATAAAGGGTAGTCACCTTTCCTTAGGAGAAATGATCTATCTGTCTTGTAATCATCTCATAATTCAGGAGAATCAATAAAAACAAGGTTACTCGGTGACCTCTGGTAGCATTTTCAAAAATTCATATTGCCACATGAACTAGGACTATGAACCTCATTCTCACCATGACCTAGAAACAGACCTCATAAGCCTAGGAGCCCTTTGTATGTGGCTTCTTTACATCATTGAAAATACTGTGTTCATCCTGGCAGTTCCTGTGAGGACACTGGAACATGGAGATTGAAAACCAAATATATAATAAACCAAAAGGAGAAGGAGACCTTTTATTGGCTACAGAATTTTGTGTCCTGGTTATGCAGAATAAGGCTTTCCATTACTCCCCACTCCCTATCTAATGATCTATAATCATGGTGGAAAGTATTCCTTGTTTAGTATAGAAGACCACCACAAAGATCAAACCTCTGTTGTCTTAGTAAGAAATTGAGCCAAAAAACCCAAACAAACAAAACAAATCCACAAAAATCGCCAAACAAAATAACAACAACAAAAAGAAATGGAGGTAGAGAGCCTGGGACAATAACAAATGTCCGGATTCCTAGTTAATGTTCCCTATTTGAATACCTATTAAAATTATTACCTATTATTTTGTGGAATCTAACAATCCTCTCTCTTCTGAAGAGCTAAAAGTCTTTGAAAGATATGGTAAAGTGTAAAAGGAACCATGAGTGTTGGTTTATCTTTGGTTTCTTGTCTTCTGCCTTATCAAAAGCAACCTCTGCCTCCAGGGAAATTCAGAAGCAAGATTCAGGCTTTAGAAGTAATGTACAAAAACATATATTATCAGAGTTGGGGAATAAGCTCTGGTAGGTATAATTTGGGAACTAGAAAATTGGGTTAGGGATATTTGGGAAAATTTCCTGATCTGTTCCTTTCTACTCTATTTGTCTTTATTTTATACAAATTCTTCTCCCTATGACTCATAGTCACAGATTGCAGATACAAGAATATTTCCATGTCCTTTTAATGTAGGTCCATTACCAGGTACTGTGATGAGTGGTCAGAACAGTGTAAATCTAAGTCTGGACTTCAGAAATTGCATGTAGAAACTGGCAAAACTTTATAATCAGCTTCCAAAGTAATCATGCCCAGTTTTGATATCCAAGCATTCAATAAGCATTTATTAAGTGCTCCCATGTGCCTTGCAAGTACTGCACTTTGTGCATGCTTGGACAATCTTGCATGAAGATGATAGTACTCACAAGATAAGGACATGCCAGGCATTTTCTTCTGGGAAAAGACATTCTGCTTTCTCCTACACATTGTCTGGAAGAACTTTCCAGTGGCTGTGTAGTTTGAAAAGGCTGCATCTTTAGAACAACCAGATACAGATCATTTTGCTCCCTCTCTTTTCCATGAGAACTAAGGTATGTGGCAGTGTATCCAGCCCCAGACCTGAGGCAGGAATCCTATCAGGATTCTAAGCTGGATGTCATGAACATCCTAGAAAGGAAATCCTGTAGTCCCAGACTACATAGAAAGAGGGGCTCTCGGTGGAACAATGCTATGTAGAAACTGAGACAAACAAAGAACTCAATCCATTTCATCTCTGCAGAAGCTGAGATAGTTTTTCACCTTACAAAGAGGTGGGTGGGTTTTGTTCCATATATTAGTGGCAGAGATGTTTGTATGGTTATACTTCTTATAGATTTGAAGTAAATATTTCTTTGTAAAAGTTAATTTGAACTCAAGTGGTTAAAAGGAGCTAAGAAGCAGAATACATCTAAATTGGGGAGCACCATTGGATAGTCTAGGACTAGGATAGGTCTAGGATAGATAGGACTAGGATGGTCACTGTTATATACAGAAAGTCTTAAGGTAGTCCTTGCTCTCATGGAACTCTAATGATGGAAGGAACCCACACACATAAATAACCTACATACAATATAAAAGGGAGGTAGTTGAAATAGTCAGGAAAAGTTTCTTGTGGAAGGTGAAATTTTAAATGGGATTTAAAGGAAGCAATGGAATCAAGGAGTCAGAAATGAAGAAGTATTCCAGGCATGGAGAGAGCCAGTGAAATTGGAATCTAGAGACAGTATCTTGTTCAAGGATCAACAAAGAAGCTAGTGTCACTAGACTGAAGAGACTGAAATAAGTAGAAAGAAGTCAGATTGTGAAGGGGTTTAAATATCAAAAAGATGATTTAATATTTCATTCAGGAAGTTCCAGAGAACCATGGTTTAGTGTAGGGGTGGAAGAAGAAATGGCATACCTATAGCTATGCTTAGGAAAACTAATTTAACAGTTGAACAGGAGATGACTTGGAGTAGAGAGAGACTTATGACCAGGAGATTGACTGGGAGGCATGTGCAATAATCTTATTGCTTAGAGAGGTAAAAAAGAGGGTTTGTGATACTACCAGAAAAAAACATATATATATGTGTATATATATGTATATATATACATACACACATATATACATATACACATATGATGAAGACTTAAAAAAGCCATTGGATTTGACAATTAAGAAATTACCAGTATTGAGTAAATAAGAGATTGCTTTGGAGAAACCAGTTTTGGTTGATTTATGAGTTCAGGAACTAGGCCATAGAGTTAAAAAGAGAATGAACGGAAAGAGAATGAGCACCTCTTGTAAATAGTCTCCTCATGGTTTCTAGCTACAAAAGGAAGAGATATGGGATAATAGTGGGGAAGGCTTGATTAAGCAAGGATTTTTTGAGGATGAAGGCAATATAAGTGTAGTTATAGGCAACAGTGAGGAAGCCAGTTCAATCTCAAGGAGAGAGGATTGGGATGCTGGAGGATGGGAATTTGAGAGAAGATGAGAATGGAATGGAATCTTTTGTGCACGGAATAAGTTATCCTTGACAAGAAGAGTCATGTCATTTATGCAAAATGAATGAAATAGTTGGGAAAAGGCATTTGGATGATATAAGAAGAGGAGGAGAGAAGGAGAGCTCTCAGTTAATGGTTTCAATTTTGTTTCAATAAAGTGTGAGGCACTAGCTGAGAAGAGAGTTAGGTAGGAAGGGGAAGCTATGGGAGGTTTGAGAAGGGATGAAAAAGTTTTGAGGAGCCATTGTGGTAAATGAAATAATGAGTTAATTAGGGAAGTGTGAAAGGAGTTCTTTGCAGCCAGGGAGCCCAGATGTGGTTATACTATATAAATTTGTAGTCAATATAATTGGCATACTTTTAAACATAAATTTTTAATCAATCCAGTCATCAAAGTTTCATGATTTCTCCAATTCATTCAGCATCACTTGGATAGAAGCAAAGGTAGCAGATGCTGGGAGTAATCCAAGGCTGAGACTTAGGGAACGATAGGTGATACTAAAGGAGGAAAAAGACTGCAGAAAAAAGAAATGTATAGAGTTAAAGTGGTTCACCAAAGAGTCAAGAAGAGAAAAGGAGAAGAATAAAGCTAGTGCAGGGATGATGGCCTGGAAATGAATTGAGGGGATGAGGGATTGAAGGTTATTGTGAGGATAAAGAACAAAGTTTGGGATTTCGAAGAATTTGTAAAAGTAAAATAATAAATTGATATCAAAGGAATTACAAAATTTGTGAAGATGAAATTGGTATATTTGTAGATGATGGGAAGATCAAAGATATGATCATTTTAGCATGTGGATAAGGTGGAGTAGAGGATTAGATTATGTGAAATGAGTGAGTTGAAGAACTATGGAGTTAGACTATTTGAGGGAGTATCAATATGGATGTTGAAGTCCCTTAGTATGAATGCAGGAGTTGAGAAGAGAAAGATTGTGAGCTAGACATCGAACTCATTGAAGAAAGGAAGGAAGTGTCTTGAAGGCTAGAAGATAGTGACCACCTGAGTTTTGATTAGGTGGTGGATGTGGATAGAGTAATATCTCATCTATAGATGTGGATATCTCAAAATTGGAGATATTTCTAATTATGGTGTTAGAGGAAGGGCTTGGAAGTGACTCTAGGAGACTCTTCTACTTTGGTCAGTGAGTTGGGGGCAAGGGCATGAGTGAAAGTGTAGTCAGTACTGTCCAGGCTATTGTATCACCAGGGAGTCAAGTTGCAGTGAAAGTTAAAATATGGAAGTATTGGGGAAGGGAAAGAGTTAAGATGAAAGCAAGTTGTCAAATATGGAGCAGGCATTCCAGAGAGCACAGGGAAAGGGTCTTTGAAGGGACTGGGTGAAAAGTAATGTAAATGAAGGATTGAGCAGTGGGAAACAGAGATAAGGTTTGACTAATGATAGCTGAGGGGGTTAGAATCACTAAGATAGGAAGAGTATGCTCAGTGGGGCACTGGTTAATCTTCAAATAGATTTTCATTATCCATAAGAGTTTGATTTTAGGATGGAGTCCTTAATTGACTGTAAGAAATTCAAGTGAGAGAACAAATGCTGGGAGCTGTTACTTCTCTTCCTTCTTCAGGAGTTAGGGAAGAAACTTAACTCCACATTTGTGTATGGAAGACTCTCTGATCATCTACTCTTGAAGGGTTCATCTGAAAAGACTTCTAAATTTTTTAATGATGGGATTATAGGGGTATATCCTTGCTCCTGTGTCATCTTGTGCCTAACCTCTCTAGTAGTTACCTTGTGTCCTCTGTATTTATATGACTGAGCATAGAGTTAACTAGGAACGGCCATTTTTTTCTTAGAAATGTTCTTCTCCTTACCCTGGCACAGAACAGTCTTACTGTTGATAAAGCCACATTCTATTTTCTCAAAATTATTCAGATTGAAAAATCCCAGAACCCAATGAAAAAAAGCCATTGCTGCTTTTTGTTCTGAGAGTTGGATGGATCTGCTGAGGGTAAGCTGTAAATCCGGTCTTTTGACAGCCAGCCCTTCATGATATTAGTGTTTTTCCTAACCACAGCTTTTAGTGGTTACTTAGCAAAGTACTGAAATACATTGACCATTGGTCCTATCAGAGTTGATTGCTTTACTATCTTACTAAAACAGGCAATATAGGGAACCACTGTTACACTAGACCTATCCAAAGACGCTGGGGAGCATAGAGATAAGCATGACATCATTTCTGACTTAGTTCTCCAGATTACCTCCTCTACCATCTTGGAATTGAGTACCACTTTCTCTACTTTTTGGCCAGTATGCAAACAAAGATGTATCCTAGAGAATGATCAGTATAGAGAATTTTATTACCTGTTTTACTTCATAAATTCCTGATATTATCACTCTTATTTGACAAGTTAACTTTGTGGGAACAGATAAGGGAGATAGGAAGTGATTTCTTTAACATACCTTTCACCTTAGCTGAACAGCAATACAAAGATGTATTTGACTGACATCTCTTAGTCTCCTTTTAAGAAAACTTGACCAAAGAGTTCCAGCTCTTGACTTACTACCCACCCCTACACTGATAATATCATGTTGAAGGGATTCTTCTCTGAGTCAGTTGCTATTATTCTCAGTGATTTAATGTTACCTTGAATCCAAAGACTAAGATAAATAGGGATGAAGTCCACGGTCCTTAACAACTGGTCAAACTCCTGTGGTTTTATGACCGATTTTCTAGTGAGCCAATAATGCATCTTCACTTATTATCATCTCTGTCCTTTCCTCCTATTAAGAGGGAAGCATAGACCCTTATTTGGGTACTTGTGTTCCAGTGGCAATATATCTTTCCTTGGGGAGTATTCTATTTCCCATTTGTGCTGAAACCTACAGTGGTACAACCAACAAGTAGGATTCTTGGAGGAAAAGACTCTTGAAGTTGTACAAATAATCAATTTAAGTCTCTTTAGGCTTGATCTAAGACCTATGATCCCGATTTACCCAATAATCTTGAGATATCTAGTACATGTGATGGGCATGATGTATCTGGGAACATCTGACAAACCTCACCAATTAAGTAAAGAGGAAGCATACCTTTGAATATGACACCCTCCTAATGGCTGCTAGTTATTACAATTTTGAATGTAAACTTCTCTGTTCCTAAGTAATAGTGAAAATTGACACTTAGGGACATTATCATCTTACTATGTGCTCTGATAACCCTATATTATTGTGGCAATTTCCTGAATCTGGTTCTTAGAAAATTGCAAATACTCAACAGGCTTTCGTTATTGAATGGAATTGACATGTCCCTGCCTAAGTCAAACCAGGTCTACAAGGCACTAACAACCTTCACAAACTTGTTGCATAAACCAGTAAGAAAGCCACTGATAAATGAAATATTTGTTTGACTTCCCCGTCAGACCTGGTTTACAAATGGCAGCAAAGTCACTATAAATTACTTTATAATTATAAGGTGGTAATTATAAAACGAACATTTTCAATTCATCTATACCTTTCCACAGTGAGTGGAACTTGGTGTTGATTTCTTGCTCAACAAGGACTTCCTCATCTTTTCTTATTTATAGTAAAGCGATTCCCAAGGACTTTGCTTCTTGATTGGTTTGGTGCCTGGGTCTCTGTTACTTGGACTATTGCAATCAGGTCAATTAGGGGATGTTGGTGAAAACTGGGGCATGTCAAAGACTAAATATCTATTCATTTTATCACATAGATATCCAGAAAAGCTTAAGGTTCCTCAGGTCTTTTTAGAATGATAAAGCTAATATATTTATTCCTGTTATCTCTGTTTTGGCCTGAAAACAATGCTTCTTCTTATTGGACGCAACTACTTAGTCTTCTATTGACCTAAAATAACTCGGGAACAATTGCCTCTACCTGTGAGTCATGTAAGTTTGAAGGAAAAAAAAAATCAAATCCACTATGGCCACAAACTCTGTCCAAGCAGCTTTCAAAAAAACCCAGCCAAACTTTATTGACAATCAAATACAGCATTAGCTGGGCTTTCCACCTCACATACTACCTTCAACTTATCAGCCTGATCTCATAATGGAGGAATTTTAGAAATAATTGTTGTCTGTGACTATCTGACTACAGGCCATTTAGAAGATCATTTCCTACTTGACCATCTCCATGGGATCCAAAACCAGGTAGTAGAAGGCTTCAGGAGCAATTCCATTTCATAATGTAGTCCAAAGAGATGTCAACTACTGATGGCTTACTGTGGACAATTTCCTCTGATGTCACCCTACCAAACACACTGAAGAAAATGACCAAAGAGAAATGCCTTTGAGTTTCTTAGTGAACAATTCTGTATCACTTGAGATCCCATGATACCCTACTTCTGAGAGGACTGTGACCATATCCTAATTGTGACATATAGTGCTCTCATTACTGTTTTGAAACAATGATATCTGAATCTGTCTTTATAATGATGTTTTCTTGAAAAAAATGCTATAATACCACTTTTTCTAATGTTTTTTGATATGATGTTAACTGACTTTTTTTCTTATTATAGTAGGGTCTGATCCTCAAGCAGTGTTATTTTTGATGAATTTCATGTTTTTCTGTCCTAGTCTCCAAACCAGAAGCCTCTGAAACCAGAAGTTATGTTTTATAAAAATTAAAGGTAAGGCTGAAAAATAGAAAGGGAAGAAAGCTTGAAGCTTTTTAGAAAGCATTTGTTTGAGATTAATGCATAAAAATAAAATATGTAGTAATATATTAATAATAATGAATGCATAATAATAAAAACTTTTTTAAAGTGAAATACAACTCTGTGCTTGAACTAAAATCAGAAATGGTATTGCTGCTACACAGATCTCTCCTTTACTTGTAGTAGCTTAGCTGCTAGGTTAGTTTACTGATGGGCTGAATCATGTATATAACTCTTTAGGGCTATGCTGGCTCTTTTCCCAGTTCTCTTTCAACCTTTCAAAGCTTATAAGGTCATTTTCTCTCCAATTGTCCTTTATCTGAAAAAAAAAAATACAACAGGGACAGGAAACAGCAAGGTCACTCATTCCTGTGCTACAAATGTGTTTTGTACAAAGAATTATTCATAGTTAAGTCTTCATTTATTTTTTTAAAAATATAACCATACTGTATTTTATATTATAATAATTGTAGTATAACCTTGTGTAATACTGACTATGGTTTTTTTGTACTTTAATTCTTTATTACTGATGATATTATATCACTTGCCTCACAGGATTATTGTGAATGCCAATCAAGATAAAATATGTGAAGTAAATTTGAAAAGTGTAATGTTTAAAGCACTGTATATGCTAGCCATTATTTCAATTTCTATTTTCTTTTCATTTATGGTAGACATGGATAGTTTTGTGATTAGTTTTTTTTCCTTCTTTTGGTTTGGTTTTGGTTTTGGTCATAGTTTCTAGAAAGTTTTATAAGTCTTTAAATATTTCATGATCTTTAGAGAGTTTTTATGTGTATGAAATTTTCTCCTGTTTTTTCTAAGCTATTCATGCATCTGTTATTCTCCTTTCCCTGTCCCTGACTTTCATTGTATTCCCCCCTCCTCAAATTTTATGTCATGCCTCATTTTTTATCCTTTTATTGTTTCTTTTTAATTTTCTTTTTCAATTAAGAAGAATTTCCCTCCCATCTTTCTCATTATTGGAAATAAGATAAATAACATAAATAAGCTAAGGAAATTCTAGCATTGGCTAAGTTAAAATATAGACATGTGTACATACATGTATATGTACACTCATATGCATATAAATATACACTGTGTGTGCGTGTCTAAAATTCTGTACCCTGAGTCCATCACCTCTATATCAGGAAGTGGGCATGATGCTTCATTGTTGGTCTTTCTGAATCAAGACTTCCAAACTTATTTGTTTTTACAGTGTTTTTTGTTAAATGTATTTTTTCTCCTAATTCTTTCCACTTCACTGTGTCAGTTCAGATAAATCTTTTCAAGTTTCACTGAAACCATCTCTTTCACCATTTCTTATAGCTTACTAATATTACATTACTTACATAAACCATAACAGGTTCAGTAATTCTATATTTGATGGGTACCCCCTTAGTTTCCATTAGTGTACAAATATTTTAAAATATAGTCATTTCTTTTCTCTTTCTGAGTTTGATTTTTAGAATATAGTACTAATATAACTCGGATTTTCTCCTTTGAAAACTGCCTGCTTATATAACCTTTGACAACCGATCAATTAGAGAATTCCATACACTTCTAAAGTCCTTGTGACTAAAACTTTTTTTTTCCTTGTACTTCTTGTAGGCTCATTGGTATTTCTTAATTGTGTTTGGAATTTTCTTTTTGTTTACTCTTATTATAAGGCTCAGTTCTTGGTTTGGGATTTTGGCCCTGAGTCAGTCACCTGTGGCACTTGTGGATGGTTGCATCAGCCTTGTCCACCCTGGATGCTGTTGTGTCAGTCTCTGTGAGTGGTTAGAATTTGGCTCTACCTTTTCTACCTCAGTAACTAACTTCTCTCTTAGTCTCCTAGTAGATTTAGGTCTTGTCTAGTCTTTTTCTTTTTGTTGCATGATTCTAAGGGAATTCCTTCCACTTTTGTGGAACTTGTAGGTCCCAGTGGGTAAAATCGATCAGGGCTTCTTAAACTTTTTCCACTTGCATCCCTTTTTTGTCCAAGAAATTTTTGCATGACCTTGAGTGTATAGGTATATAAAATAAGTATACAAATCAAATGTTTACTGATAATAAATCATAATTGTGTGACCCCCACAATTAGTTATAAGACCCCATATGGAATCATGATCCAGAGTTTAAGAAATTGGGCTAAAGATCACATGAATCTCAGACCCTTTTATAGCTCTCAGACAACTGTTAGCCTTTGCTTCTGCCATAGATTTCTGCTGGTTATCTTCCTACCTTTCTGATCCTTCCTCATCTTACTTTTCTGTATTTTTATCCAGGTAATGCCCACTAACCTAATCTCAAAGCTTTGTTCTGGACCCTCCTCTTTTCTACCTCAATAGTATTTATCTTGGTGATCTCATTGATTCCCACAGATTCAATGATCACTTCTACAAATGATTATTAGATCAATTTATTTCTTTCTCTTAATCTTCATTCTCTCTTGTCTAATTGCCTGTTTGATGAACATCCTGAACATGATGCCCTACACTCATGATAAACATATATCTGGTAAAATAGCTGTTTATTGATGCAGCTCCCCTTACTCTTTCCACATACAACTTCCTCTCTTCCCCCCATTCAACTGCCTTTAGCTCCACTTTTTTCTAGCAATTTCTCCGATAAAATTTCCTCCTTCTACAAAGTCTGATTGGCTTTATGTAGCTTCCCGGCCATGTGGACCCATTTGTCCCCTGCTCAGCTATTGAAATTATCTCCCCAACACACAGGTCGGGTCATGTAAGAGCCCTTTTCAGTAAATTTCACTGGTTCCCTATTATACCAGTATGAAAACAGAAAATCTTCTATTTGACTTTTAAAGCCATTCATAACCCGCTCCCCTTCTACTATTCCCCTTATTCCCCTCTACATACTGATGCTTGAACACAGCATTCCATATCCTGACTGATCATCTTCATTGACTGATCTCTTATTTGGTCAGAATTCCCTTCTTAGGCTCTGACTCCTGGTGTCCTCCAAGATTTAGCTAAAGTCCCATTTTATGTGAAAAATCTTCCAGAGTCTTCTTAATACTAATGTTTATTTTTTGTGTATATAATTTATTTGTACATTGGCACATTGTTTCTCCCATTAATTGTGAGCTTCTTGATGGAAGGGGGTGATTTTTTTTGCCCTTCTTTCCTCTTTTTCTTTGCTATCCCCAGGGTTTAGCATAATGCCTGGTATATAGACAGTGATTTTAATAAATGCTTCTTGACTTGCTGATTTGAGTGGGTGGAGAGACGCTCTCCCTCTGCTTACTGATCCCAAAGATCTGGTTCTTCTTCGTTCTTACATTCCTTCCTGGAATCAGATTCAGGCACCCTATCATCAGTGCCATCATTGGATTGTGATATACCTACTTAGAACCTTGTCTGATTTCAAGTCTATTTATGAGTTTACTGTGGCTCCCTTCCTGTTTCTGCATTTCTTGGCATCTGGCCCAGTTATTATAGTTCATATTGGTTTCCTCAAAGCAATTTCTTACTCTCTACTTACAGAATAGTGAAAGAAAAAGGACAAAACTTAAGGTATATACTATTAAAAACAACTAATCTGAAAAAAAAAACAGTTTAAAGAGAGATATTTTAAGAATCATCAGACACCCTGGGAACTCATAGCCAAACCAAAAACCTAGACACCATATTTAGAAGAATCATTAAAGAAAAAAAAATCTGTATTTATTGGAAGGGAAAGACAAAATGGAATTAGACATAATAATAATAGCTTAAAATTTTAGAATTTCAAAACACTTTGTATATTTTAATCCTACTGGAGTCTTATAATCTTCTGAGGCTGGTGATATTATCCTCATTTGACAAAGAAGAAAATAGAGGTTAAGGGAGGTTAAATGAGTTATTCAGTTATACCTCTCCTGGCAACCACTTGTTCTCTTCTTTAGCAGTTTTGTCTTCTTCCATCCATTTCCTTTGTATATTCCTGGACTGAATGGAAAACCTTACTTTTAAATCTTTTGAGATTTCTACATCATTGGTCTTTTTAAGGTCATTTTCAGATTTTTTAAACAGTTTATATGTGAGTTCTGGCCTTCCTTAACATCCTTTTAATATGAAACCTGGTTCTTTTACTCTTACCAAGGTCATTCCTGGGGAGGTCATATCTTTGTCAATCTTTTGCCAATTTTCCTGCACTTTCATATGCAATGGAGTTGCTCAAAAGGCACACACCCTTACAATTTATTGTCTCTATTACCTTCCTTTATACTTTTAAATTTTGGAATGTGGTGATTCAATTGATTAGGTGCCCTTTGATCATCTGCTTGTATATATTGTATACATATGCCTCTGATCTGCCTTTATCATTAGGAATGCAAGATAATGGACTTTTTTCATAGAACTAATTATTTCCAAACTTCCACCCAACTCTTTTCCCTAATTCTATTGAGGATACTACCATTTTCTCAGTAATCCAAGTCTGCAGATGCAAAATCACAGATGACTCTTCCCTCTGCTTTTTCTTATATCTTTCAATCACATAGCTAAAAAAAATGATCTTTCTATAGTATATGTATGACTTACTTCCATCCTCAAAAATTTTTAGCGATTCCTTGTTGCCTATGAGATGAAATATTCCCATTCACCCCCTCCTCAGGGGTTTAAGAATCAAATTATGAACTTTCAAGAAGGGCAAAAAGGAATGCTTCTTGTCATTTCATATTTTGACTCTTAATATACTTAATTCCATTGAAACTAAATTTCCAGCTTGTTGTTCACCCAATTTGACTTGACTCAATCTCAAATGCTTCATTTTACCCTTCTCTTGTGTTATTCTGCTCCATGATTGAATTACACCATTTTTTTTCTCCATTTCTGAGTCTTCTTCCTTTAAGTTTCTGGTGACACCTTTTTATGAATTGTTCTTCACTGTTTCTTGTCCCTCAAGTTATTAGTATTCTCTTATGAATATGTCTCAGTTGAATATAATATCTTTGACAGCAGCAGCAGCTTCATTTCTGTTTTTTCAGTGCTTTGTACATTGACTTACATGTGATACGTACTTGATAAGTGTTTGTTCAGATGAACTAATGCTTAGTATGAAAGAATATTTTTCTTGAGCGTTTGGAGAAGGGACTAATGACAAATGGATTCTTATCCTCATTTAACTCATATAGTAACTGTTTAACATTGATAGTGACTATTCCATTTAGAGACTTTAGAAGGAAATGTTCCCACTTCCCCCCACATAGGTACACTCTCTAGAGGTGACTTAATTCAGAGCATGTAACTCACAATGAGAAATAATACCACCATTTCTTTCATGCCATTCAACCCTGAAAAGGTTAACTATTTGCCCCACCTCCAAGAAAACCATTTAGCTTCAACTACATAAGGCAATATTTTTGAAGGAGGAAAGGTTCGAAAAGATTGGTGTTGGTGGAATGGGAAACTATAGGGCTTGGTTAGTGCATTTTAGTGACCTGTAAAATGTGAACATGTAAAAGATCTTAAAGCCATCAAGCTATTGCAATCAAGACAAATTAATGATAAGAAATTGTTCTGCTCTTTTCAGGTAGGATACATTCTGTGACCTGTCTTTTTGGTGACCTACAAGGTTTTAAGAGAAGTGCTTCCAGAATTTTATTGGCATTGACACTATTAGATGGACTTTCCTCTCTCTTCTACCCTCCTCGGGGGGTCAGCTTTAAAGAGAGCATTAAGTGAATGGCTAATGGAATTAAGGGCATAATAATAGAAGGATATAGTGAGACAATTGTATTAACAAGAAATAAATCATGTTGAGTGTAAGGTAAGTGTTTTTTAATTGATTGATGGGAAAGATGCTGTGTAGGTTTTGTCCAGGACTAACAGCCATTTACCTCCTCATCTACAGGAAAAAGCCAAAAAGGAGAAAAAAAGATAAGGTAATTATGCAATAGGAAGATAAATTATTCAAAGAAGATGGCTATTTTGCACTGACATCACTAATGTGAAATAGCATTAAATCTTTAACACTGGCTCCATTCATTTAATCTTGAAGTTATAGAACAAGTTACTGTATTAGATGTTAAAATGGAGATATATACTGATTCCATTTTGTGCCATGAATAGCACTCGAAGGTGATTGAAGAAATGCCATTGTTTTAAAACTGGCTGACAACCTTGACCTTTGATGGCTGGGACCTCAGGTTGTGTTATTGTAAAAATGTACCTATTTCTAATCCAACACAGAAACATACTTATATCAGGGGTATATATTGCTTTCTATGGGACATTTAAAATTGTTATGGATATATATGACTCATGTGTTTATCAAGGTGTATACTCCTTACAATGACAAATTAAGATCTTTCTATACCTTAATAAGTTGCTGCAAAAAATTAAAATTCTGAAGAAAGTTTGGTAAGATATGCAACTGAGCAAAGTCACACCAAAGACATTCAAGGATAAAAATAAAAGGAAGACTAAAATGAAAAGAATAATATAAATGATTAGCAAAAATTATTACAACAAAATTTATTCCCATCAAAGATAGATATAATCACTTCATTTAAAACCTAATGCCTCTGTTCTGGGGGACTTACAAAGAAAGAATAAATAATACCAAAGAGAGCAAGATATGGAAATTAGCTGGATTGGATCAACATGCATAAATATCTAAATATATGTGTATATCATGTATTTCTCAATATGAGGTAGGGGAAGGGGTAAATCTATATTAGATAACAGTATATTTATGAGGGAATTGAGAAACTGATTTACAAGGTATGGAGAGGAAGATATCCAGAGACATGAGAAAAAGGTCCATCTTACTAATGACAAACCCTCTCCCCTTGAAAAAAAACAACAAAATTCTTCCTGGCTTATATCTATCCATCCTTTACTATCTATACAAAATCTGTATGTCAAAGATTTGCTGCTGTATCAGAGAAGATCCATCTTATAGGTCAGATAGAAATAAGATTACTAGTGGATGAGAAGGTTGTCCACGATGACATTGTGTTGATTTCATCAAACCTTATCTTATTGCAGAGCCTCTTGGAAGAAATGAATGATGATCCAAAGGGATTTGAAATTTCCATCCACAAGAGGAAGACCAAATAGATAAATAATGCCCATTTTCATCATGCATCTGAGTGGTCCTTTGGTATCTACAACAGTACCTAGGAACACTGTACAAATAGTAAATGAGCTGGAAGGAGGAAGAAAAAGTTGGAATTTGGACACAATTTAAAGCTCTTTTACTGACCCCAGGTTTCCCATAACAGCAAAGGTGTATAGTTTTATACGAACTTTTTTTTTTAACACTTCCAAAGAATTAAAAATAAATGTCACATAGAGGGTAATAAAAAGGAGCATGATGGATGGGAGGATGTAATTTACAACCAATAAGGCACTCCAAAAAAGACAAGAGTAAAGAATTTCATCCAAGAAATGTAAGACAAAGATTCATATAAAAAGAGTGGTATTTGACAGGCTAAATTGCTCCTGTGGTACCCTGGTGATATAATAAGAAAGCAAAGAAGGTCTCCAATATATGGGGCTGGCTTGCTGTGGCAAAATTTGTGGAAGAAATTAAATGAGAACACAGGAGAGCTAGGTGTGGAGGCACTGGGAATTGTACCATTGGAGGGAACTCAATTTATGAGCTCATTGATTTATTTGAATATTTTAGAATTAATTCAAGTATTTTATATGATTCCTTTTATATTCTTAGTTTTGTGTACATATAACTGTATAGTAAGTTATGAAAATTCTCTTACTTTCTTTTGTATTTGTTGTGATTTCACCTTGTTCACTTAAATTTTATCAATTTTAAATGCAGACCAGGTAAAATTTTTTCAATTTTATTATGCCTTTATTAGTTCTTTCAAAGTTCTGTGGTCTTTTTCATTTATTAATTTCTCTAATTTTTAGGATGTTCTCTTTTGTGATTTTTTTCATATTTATTTATTTGCTTTTTTTTCTTAGCCCTTGCTTATAGTTACTGTATATGATTATTTTCTTCTTCTGGATTTACTTCTTAGGCTTCTCTAAAGCCATAGCATTTCTTTTTCATATTTTATATTTTTTTCCAGTTTACTAATATTTTAAGCTTCATTTATTGAATTGGAATTTTTGTGTTTTGGTCTGAATACTTAAATGACAAGATCACTTCTATTTTTTCTCCTATTATCTTTACAAATACTTTTCCTCATGTTTTCCCAGTCCCTGGGATTTTCCTCACAGGGATATACCTTCTTTTTTTTTTTTTTTTTTTTTTTTTTTTTTGCTGAGGCAATTGGGGTTAAGTGACTTGCCCAGGGTCACACAGCTGTTACGTGTCTGAGACCAGATTTGAACTCAGGTCCTCCTGACTTCAGGGCTGGTGCTCTATCCACTGCGCCACCTAGCTGCCCCAGGGATATACCTTCTTAATAAACAATGATGCCCAGCCTTATTCTCTACTTCATTGGAATAGGTATACCCATTCACCTTTATGAATATGAGGTCAAAATTGCTTTCTGCATTATAGCCTCAGATTCCTATTGCTTGCTGCCTTAATATTTGAGGTCATGGGTTTGTACTATTGGCTCTTTTCTTAGATCTTTGTGAACTTCTGAGTGTCTATTTTTCTTTGCAAATATATGTGGGTTCTTTTCCTCATTTTTTTTTGTTTCTTTGAGTATATAGACTGAGTAATAGTATGACTGGATAAATCAATCAATAAACATTAATAAATACTTACTATTTTCCAGACACTTTGCTAGGCACTAAAGATTTTAAAAAAGAGATAAAAGACAGTTCCTATCTTCAAGAAACTTGCATTATAACAGGAGAGGCAACATATGAACAAATATATTTTAAAAAACTATATATATGTGTATATATATATGATAAATAGAAAATAATTAAGACAGAAAGCACTGCTCAGTAATCAGAACAGAGAAAGGTGAACATTCTGGGTATGGCGTGTAATCAGAGAAAGTACTCATAACGGACAAATGCAATATCTTGTCCATGGAGTGGTGAGCAGGCCAGTGCTGCATCATCTAAGAATACTATTTAAAAGTAATATTTAAGAAAACTGGAAAAAATAACTAGATTATGAAGGATTTTAAATATCAAACAGCACACTCTTTATTTGCTTTTGGGGACAATAGAAAGCTACTGTTGTTTATTCAGTAGTTTGTGTGTATGAGAGATGATTGGATCGGAGTTTTAGAAAAATCACTCTAGTGACTAAATGGGGAATGAATTGTAGTGGAGAGAGACTTGAGGCAGATCCACTACTATGCTATTGCAATATTCAAGGCATGAAGTGGTGGTAGCCTACACTAAAGTGATGGCAGTGTGAAGGAGTATGTGCTCTTTAATACTTAGTGGTATGGTTCCAAATTGCTTTCTAGAATGGTTGGAAGAATTCACAGATCCAGCAGTGCATTAATGTTCCTTTTTCTTTACGCTCCTCTCTAGCATTTGTTGTTTTTCTTTTTTTATCATTTCAGACAATTTTATGAGATGGCATCTCAGAATTATCTTCATTTGTATTTCTCTAATTATTAGTGATTTAGAGCATTTTTTAGTATTGTTGATAGCTTTGATTTCTTCCCCAGAAAATTGCCTCTTCATATCCCATAATTTATCATTTGGGAAATGACTCTTATTCTTATAAATTTTGCATTAATTCCTTATATATTTGAAAAATGATACCTTTACCAGAGAAACTTGTTGCAAAAAGTTTTTGGCTTTTCTTCTAATTTAATGCTCATTGGTTTTGTTTATGCAATTTAAAAAAATTTACATAATCTAAACTATTCATTTTACCTCTCTATCTCTTGTTTGGTCATGAACTCTTCTCTGCTACATAGATCTGACAGGTAATTTCTTCCACACTCTCTGAATCATGTATCCATTTTGAGCTTATTTTGGTATATGATGAGAGATGTTGAGGCTCTGCTTTTCAGTTTTCTCAGCAGTTTTTTTCCCATTATAGTGAGTATTTGCTTCAATAGCTAGGACCTTTGTTGGGTTTATCAAATTCTAGGTTATTATACTCATTTATTTCTTTGTATTGTGTACCTAATTTTTTCAATTGATCAACTGCTCTTTGTCTTATTCAACAATACCAAATTGTTTTGATGATTACTTATGGCTTGAGATTTGCCTTTCCTTTACATTTTTTTCATTGATTCCCTTGAATTTCTTGAACTTTTGTTCTTTTAGGTGAATTTTGTTATTAAATAACATTTCTCCAATTATTTGGATTTGTATTTGTTTGCAGTGGTTTGGAATCGTGTTCATCAAATTTCTTGGCAGGTAGACACTGAAGTATTTTATATTATCTCTCATTATTTTAAAATAGAATTTCCTTTTTTCTATAAATATTTGCCAATAAAAAGGGGCTTTTAGACATAACTATATAATATAATATAACCTTATTATACAAACATCATAAAATATGATATAGGTCTATGATTAGTGGGAAGAACACTGATTTTAGAGTTCAAAGATCAGAATTGTTCCAAATGTGCTACTTTTGTGAACTTGGACAAATTGCTTTCTCCTTGTGTAAAATGGGGATGATAATCCTTGAATTACATGTTTTATGGGCTTTTGTATAAGAAGAGTTCTATAAATGCCAAAATATAAAAATTGTTATTATTATCATCTCTTCAGCTCAGAAAGACCAGGGTTTGGGTCCTTTCTGAAGTACATACATACACAATATACATACATATAAACAATCATGTTATATCATAAACCATTTTGCTTGATGCTTCTTTGTTGACATATTGTAGAACAAGTAATTATAACTATCATTGATAGAGAACTCAATTGTTTCATATTTGTTATTGTTGTTCATTTGTGTCCAATTTTTCATGATCTCATGGACTGTATAGCATGTCAGGCTCTTCTATCCTTCACTATTTCTCAATGTATTTCCAAATTCATATTCATTGTTTGCATGATGCTATTCTATCCAACTCATTCTTTGTCACCCTCTTTTCCTTTTACCTTAAATTTTTCCCAACAGTAGGGTCTTTTCTAATCTTTTCATTATGTGGCCAAAGCATTTTGGCTTCAGTGTTTGAATTTCCAGTGAATTGCTTGAATTGATTTCTTAAAGTGTTGAAGTGATTTGATCTTCTTGCTCTCCATATATCATTTGCCTTAGTGCATAGAATCAGGAGAACAATTTACAAAATAACTACAATATTATAAAGAAAAAGAAACAATTTGAAAGATCAATGTAGTGACCAACCATAGCTCTAAATGAACTATGATGATATATGCATCCTCATCCCCTGATAGAGAAGTGCAGAAAAGGACATATTTTTGGTCATGAATTTTTGTTTTTGTGGTACATATTTTATAAAAGGAACTTTTTTCTTGATTGGAGTGAGGAATCAAGGAAGAGGAAATAGTGTTAGTGATGCAAAAAAGAGATTGTAATAAAAGAGTTTTTAAAAAAGTTGACAAGTAGTATAAATGTGAAATTTACATGCTCAGTGTAATATAAACAACATATATCTTGCTTGCTTGTGGATCCAGGACATGAAAAAGCATAATAGTCTATTGTCCTCCAAGTCAAGATAATCATTACAGGGCTTCCAAGTAGGGACAACCAATAACACATGTTCTCCCTTCTATTTCTTAGATTTCTAGAAATGCTACCTTAAACTGACTGGAATACTAATTCCTAAACTGATATTGCCAGAACCCAAGTGGTCATCTTCTCGGCATTTCTGCCATAATTTTGTAGCTGCTATAGTACTCTCAGGGCATACAAAGTCCCCATTTACATCCCTGACTGATATTCATTTAATTTGCCATTTAATATTTATCATCTCTTCCATATGGATTCATTTTTGCTATTATTGCCATTGTTTGTCCTGGCTGTAAACTAAGGGCCTTTAGTTGCTAAAAAACTAACAACAACAACAACAACAATAACAACAACAATGTTTAAAGGGATGGATCCTGAGGACAGTATGAAATTTATATTCCAAGGTATGACTAAAAACGTTTCCATGAAAATCATGAAACAATGTTTTATTCTATTTTTTTTTCCTTTATGAACCACTGACTAATTGCTTTGAGTGTACATCAGATCTTTTAAAACCTCAGGGGCTTTTCAGAATGTTGCTGAATTGACTGTAGCTAATTTAACTATATTTGACCATTTAATAAAGACATTTGATATAATTAATTTAGATTTTTAAAAATTAAATTAGGGTTTTAGTAATTCAATGAAATTTTATAATTTTGTTCGTTTAAGCTATTTGGTATCATTTTTGGTTAATGTCTTGGAAATACTCTCCTAATTGGCCTTGAGGTATTGCAGATTTATATGATCATCTCTGGTCTAGTACTCTGATTTGCTGGCTTTTAAAAATGTTCTCAGTTAATTTTAACCATAGAACTTTTGATCTCACATAAATGAAGGCTATCAGGTAAGAGTGGAAGCAAAAATGTTGGTTTTCCAAGCTAGAGGTATACTTTTTATTGTGCAAAGCCTATTTGCTATCTCATATGAAGTGTTTAATATTTAATACACAATATCTATGCATTTTTCATGGGTAATAGAAACCTGGTCTGAGGCTTTTAAAAAAGATCCAGAATAAACTGAATTTTCCAAGATAGTGAGAAAGCTTAGTCTTTTAAATCCTGAATAAACTGAATTTTCCAAGACACAGGAAAGCTTATTCTTTAGTAGAGTTTTCAATAGATTAATGCAATGAATTGGGGAAGGGATGAGAAATGGGAAAGGGAAAGAATCAATTATATTTACATAGAATATTTCCAAAACCATTTGGAATTTCATATTGCCTAATATCAGTTAGAGATACTTCATTGAACCTTAGTCATAAAACATTTTAAGGAAAATAAATACATATATCAGTCACCACTGAATTTGACATGTGATTCAATTATATTTAGACATTTTCTGATATCTAGAACTTCAAAGACCTAAAGATAGAGGGGATCTCAGAGCCCTTAATCATGAATCTCATCTGGAACATGCCAAGTAATGTTTAGCCAATGAAGAGTTTCACAGATGAAGAATTCCCTCACTAATAAGATAGCTTATCTATTTTGGAAAGGTCTAAATGTTAGGAAGATTTCCTTATAAAACTTGCTTCCCTTTAACTTTCACATGTCAGGCTACATGTTGATTTTTAACATTCTTTCAGATAGTTTTTAAAAGCTTATTTTAAAATTTAGATAATTATTAATTTTCTTTGTGTGATCTTTTACCTGTTAGAGGATGACTCTTAATTTGTCTTAAATCCCTATAGAGTTTTGGATGTCATCTTTTCATCAGAGAAACTTAGTGCAAAAATTTTTCCTAACCTATATTATTTCTTCACATTGAATTAAGTTATGTAAAATTTTTAAAAATTTTATGTATTATTGACATCACCTATTTTGTCTTTTATAGTCTTGCAGCTAGGTGTGCATTTTTAATCAATATGTTTCCTAGTTGTTTGTTTATTTCTTTAATTTTTTTTTATCTTAGTGGTATATCTTATATTTCAAATGCTATTTTTGGAGAGGGGGAACTTTGGTTTTCCATAAGCTTCTAGTGCTTATTCATTTCAACAATGCCAAGTTTTGAGTGTGTGTGTGTGTGTGTGTGTGTGTGTGTGTGTATGTGTAAGAGTGTGTGCACACAAAGGATCATTTGTCCTTTGAATTTTAGGCTTTTTTAAAAAGTGAATATTTTATTTTGTTTGAAACTTTTTCTCATGCATTTATTGAAATAATTATGATTTTTATAATTTGCTATTAGTATTATATATGCTCATAATTTTTCTCATCTTGAACTATTTCTGAGTTCCTGATATAAATAATTCAAAAGTAGGACAACAATTTTAGAGTTTCAAAGTATATCAGAGTTCAATGAGTACAATCACCTTATTTTGTATTTTGGGAAAATGAGTCTAAAAGAACATAAATGACTTGCCCACAATTACACAGGTAATAAGTTACAGAGCAAATATTTTCCCTGATTTCTTGCCTTCTTCCCTTCCAGTTTAATACTCATTTCAAGTTACCATGTTTATTAATTATAACTGTATCCTCTTTTTTCCATTTCCTTTTATTTTTCTTTTTGGTGAAGCAATTGGGGTTGTGACGTTCAGGTTCACATAGGTAGTAAGTCTTAAGTGTTTAAGACTAGATTTAAACTTAGATTCTTCTAACTTCAGGGCTGATGCTCTATCCACTGAGCCATCTAGCTGGCCCTCTATCTTCTTTTTTTAGTATTTTATTGCATTGTTGTATGCTATTTTTGTCTGATTCCATAATTCAATGTCTTCTGTGCCCATTATTCTTTTTAACCTTTTTTTCTTTCTATTATTAAAGCTTTTTATTTTCAAAACATATGCAGAGATAATTTTCAACATTCATCCCTGCAAAATCTTCTGTCTCAAAACTTCTTCCCTCACTTCTCCTCACCCCTTTCCTCAGACAGCAAGCAATATGTTAAACATGTGTAATTCTTCTATACATATTTCTACAATTATCATGCTGCACAAGAAAAATCAATTCAAAAAGAAAAAAAATGAGAAAAAAAACAAAATTCAAGCAAACAACAATAAAAAATGATGAACAACAACAAATGAGGCATAGTACAATGAAGCCATCACTCCCAAACATGAGAGTAGGCATAAAAAGTGTTGGAGGAAGAGATAAGTCAAATTAGAGCCTTTAAAAAGAAGTTGGAAAACGTGAATAAACTTGTTTTTTAAAAAAATCTCCACATCTCCAGTAGCCATTTCATTCTCTGCTCACATGACCATCACCTTAGTTCAGACACTCATCCCTCTTACCTAGACTTTATGAGGGCATCCTAAGTGCTCTCCATTCTTCAGGACTTTCTCCAGTCTGTCCTCTGTACAGGTGCCAAAGTGTAATTCCTTATGTGCGTATCTGACCATGTCACTCTCCTCCTGAATAAGCTCCAGTAGATCTATTTTGCCTCTAGGATAAAGATGTGCTGTTTTTTAAAGACTTTAATAATTTGACTGAAGACTATTTTCTAGTCTCATTTACATTATTTCCCTTGCTATACTCTACAATCTGCCTAGATTGGCCTTCTTTCCTTTTTCACATTTTCCTAGGTTCCCTATACTTATTTTCATTTGAAAATAAGGAGAGTAAGTTGGGAGTAGGTTATCTCCTGGGGCATATTCATTTTTTTCTTTTTCCTGCTATAGATATATGTAATGATATGAGGAACAAATATGAACTAGTTATTAACTAGAGATCCAGAGTCCTAATTTCTATTGGACTATTGTCCAGTTTTCTCAGCAGTTGTTTTCAAATATTGTTATTTCAAGTTGTCATTCTTACAATAATTGGGATCTTTAAATTTCTTGAACATTATACCATTGTGCTTGTTTGATGCTGCATTCTGTGTACCTAATCAATTCTACAAATCTTTTCTTACTTTTAAAACTGGTATCAAATTATTTTGGTAATTATTACTTTGTAATACAATTTGAAATATGCTACCAATAGATCACTTTCCTTCCTTTTTTCTATTGAAAATTGCTCTTTGGTTTCTTGACATTTTGTTTTTCCATATGAATTTTATTTTATTTTATTTTTTCTTGCTCTTAAATATTCTTTTGGCAATTTAAATGTTATAACACTGAACAAACTTTGATAATATTGTCATTGTTGTTATATTAACTTAATCTATTCCTAAGCAATTGTTTCTCTGATCTCTAGTTCTGTATTTGTTTAAAGAAAGGTTTAGAATTAGATTAACATAGCCCTGAAGTGAATATATTCCCAAGTATTTTATAGCTTCTGTAGTTATTTTGAATGGAACTTTTCTATTTATGTCTTCCTGTTTTGGGTTTTGTTGGTTATACATTAGATGATTTATGTAAATTTATTTTATATTTAAAAACTTATTGAAGCCATTGTTTCAAATGATTTTAGTTAATTCTCAGTGGTTTTCTAAACATACCATATGTGCAGGACAAGAATCTTGCTTATTTGTTGCCTATGCTTAATCCTTCAATTTCTTTTTCTTTTCTTTTTGCTATAGCTGGCATATCTAGAATTGTTATGTAGGAGTAGTAATAATAAAAGCTAGAATTTGCAATATATCTGGTGTTTTGCATTTACACACATATATATATACATATATATGTATTCTAATTTTATTTGGTGCTATTACCCCATTTTACAGATGAGGAAATGGAGGCTGAATGAGATTAAGTGGTATGCCTTGGTCTACATGGCTCAGGTTTTCCTGACTACAAATTCAGCACTCTATACAATGAGCCACCTAAATGCCTGGTAGTGGTCAAAATAAGCATCTTTTCTTTATTCCTGATATCATTGGAAAAATCTCTAATTTTTCTCCATTGCATATTTCCTCTTGGATTTAGATAAGTATTATTTTTCATATTAAGGCAATCTCTATTTATTAACATGATTTCTAGAATATATATATATATATGTGTGTGTGTGTGTGTGTGTTTATACGTTTAGAATTTGCTTAGCACGATGATACTTCATAAATATTTGTTGATTTATTGATTTTGTTGGTATATTTTTATTGTTATTATATCATGATTTCACTAATAAAGGAACTATAGGTAAGAGAACTCCCCATGTCAAAGCATATTGTCACTTGCTTTACAAGGTTTTAGAGAACTTTTTGGGTACTGTGAGGTTAAGTGACCTGTCCAGAGTACCGCTATATATTAGGGAAATTTTACCCAGATCTTCTTGCTACCCAGGATTCAACTCCTATCTATTATGCAACATTATCTTTGTATTTGGTATATTGTTGTTGTTATTAGTTTATATTCCTTTAACTATTAACATGATGCCTTTCCATAATAGAATGTATCATGATGAAATATTTAATTGCTATCTGCTAAAGTTTCTTTAAAATGTTGCTTCTTAGTATAGCTGCTGTTGCTGCTGCTTTGAGGAAGTGATATTATTCTCTTAGAATGATACCACCAAGTCCCCATGTCTCAGAGCTTGTCAACATATTTATATCACTGACTTTAATTAGCCTCATTTCTCTGCCTAACTGACATAGAAAAAGGCCACTCAGACAGCTGTGATTTTTTTCCCTTTGATCCTCAACCTTTGAGGTCCTCCACTCTCACCTCTCTCTGAATTAGACTGAATAAATTGTTTTAGCCTCTTTCCCATATTAGTGTGTAGAGGCAATGTTCATTTTTGCCTTTTCCCCTCCACATGGTCAGTACTTCTTGCTATGTCTTTTTTAGTCTGAGGATTAAACACAAGAACCTACTTCTATGTACCCTTTTATTCCTAATATCTCTTTGTAGGTAGGATCCACCTGGACAGATTGTTTTGAGGATTAAATACAGATATTGGAGAGAAAGGATAAAAGTGTTCCTGCTATCCAGGAAAGTAATATCCCATTATGCTAAAATTCTACCCCCTACCTTTCCTAGATATTAATGTCAAAGTTACCATCCTATGGTCTATAGTTTATTGCATTGATTTGAATCCTCCATCTTCTACTTTTGGAAAATTTATTCCAGTAGCCATCTTGCTGGTTTGTTATTGTTGTCATTTCCAATAATGTCCAACTTTTCATGACCCTGTGTGGAGTTTTCTTGACAAAAATACTAGAATAGTCTGCCATTTCCTTCTCCAGCTCATTTTACAGATGGGAAAACTGAAATAAACAGGATTAAGTGACTTGCCTATTGTCACACAGTAAGTATCTGAGGCCAGATTTGAATTTAGGAATGAGTTTTCCTCTCTCCTGGCCTAGCACTCTATCCACTATGTTATCTAGCTGCCCTATCTTCTTGTTTATAATTCCACAAAGATCACTGACAGTGGTTTCACATATGTACTTTCAAGTTCTCTTATTACCCAGCATGTAATTCATCTAGGTTAGTTGACTTAAATTCATTACAAGAAACTAGGCTTTCTCTTATCATCTCCTTAATGGTCTTGAACTTCAATTCTCTTTAATTGTTCTTTCTATCCCAGACTGAGTTATATACTTATAAGTATATATATATATATATATGTATATGTACATATACATGTATACACATATATGTTTGTGTGCATATATATATTTGTATATTTAAAAATTTACATATTCTCATAAATAAAAGAAGCGTGGAAGGAATTGGGTAGTCCCATGTTTTCTGTGTTATATTATCTTGAAGATGCAAGGTACCCTGAGGCAAACACAGAAAATATCACCACCAAAGACAACCATCTTAGCTTACATCCTGAGAGAGAAAGTCCAGGATTTTGAGCCCATGGGGCTTGGTACAACTAGGACCCATCTGCTTCCAGTCCAGCCCCCAAATCATTATTTAGGAGAAAGTTGGTAGAGGTGATCTACCTTCCTCATCACTACCAGTGAAAACTGCTGACTAACTTCTATCAACAATTGAATAAATACAAGACCCTTGGTGATGGTGACACCTCCCAGAGAACTGGTCCTGGTTCCTGCCTAACTCTCATAGCCATCATCCTCGGAAGAAACTACTATGGAGTTTACACCAATTGCAGAAAAGGTAGGCTAGCTGAAGCATTCATACACCCTGAGGTATAGATAAAGAGACAGCATGTTCCAGGCAAATCAGACCACTATTACCATGTGGACCAATATATCACTTCATATTCCTTTTGGCTATCTTTTAAAATTATATTTTATTTTTTAAATAAGGAAATATCTGCCTTATCTTCCTCCCACTTCATTCTACCTCACCTCCAACTGAGAATGAAAGAAAAACAAAACTCCTGTTAGAAATGTGTAGGGTGAAGTTCTGGATAGAGTACCTGGTCTGGAGTCCAGAAGTTTCATCTTTCTGAGGTCAAATCCATTCTCAAGTACTTACTAGATGTGTGACCTTGAGCAAGTCATTTTGTCTCTCAGTTCCCTCATCTGTAAAATGCAGCAAAGAAGAAAAAGGCAAACCATTTTGATATCTTTGCCAAGAAAATCCCAGATGGGGTCATGAAATGATGGACACAATTGAAAATAAGTGAACAACAACAAATATGTATAATTAAGCAAATTATATTACTCCATTGGCCATATCCAAAAAAGTGTCTCATTTTGCACTTTACTTCCCTATCAGGAGATGAGTAGTATGATTCATCATTAGTCTTCTGGAATTTAATACTGATCAGAATTCTTAATTCTTTCAAAGTCTTTTGTCCTTAGCATATAATTCTCATTGTACATATTCTAGTTTTGTTCAATTCTCTGCATTACTTCATTTAAATTTTTCCTTTATTAAAATTTAATTTATTTTTATACACATTTCTTTATGAGTCATATTGAGAGAGAAAAATCAAAACAAAAGGGAAAAATCATAGGAGAGGATACCCCCTGAGAAAAAAAATAAGTAAACATAGCATGTGTTGATTTACAGTCAGTCCCAGTGGTTCTTTTTCTGGATGCAGATGGCATTTTCTATCTAAAGTTTATTGGGATTGCCTTGGATCACTGAACTATTGAGAAGAACCAAGTCTTTCATTGTTGATCATCTGTTACATGTACAATGTAATCCTGCTTATGCTTGTTTCACTCAGCATCAATTCATGTAAATCTTTCCAGGTCTTTCTAAGATCAGCTTGTTCATAATTTTTTATAGGACAATAATATGCCATTGTCTTCATACACTACAACTTATTCAGCCATTCCCCAATTTATGGGCATCTACTCCTTTTCCAATTCTTTCTTACCACAAACATTTTTGCAAATGTGAGTCTTTTTCCTTTCTTTATGATTTCCTTGGGATACAGATCTAGTAATGGCACTGCAGGATCAAAAGTTATGCACAGTTTTATAGCCCTTTGGACATAAAGTATTTTTTTATATAACTATAAATGGCTTTAATTATGTCATTTGAAAATTGTCTGTTCATATCCTTTGATCCTTTGTCAATTGGAGATGATTTGTATTCTTATAAATTTGACACATTTCTTTATAAATTTTAGAAATAAGACCTTTATCAGAAATACTGGCTGTAAAGATTTTTTCCCAGCTTTGTACTTCTCTTTTAATCTTGTTTTTATTGGTTTTGTTGGTTTGTATATTTTTAATTTAATGTAATCAGAGTTGTCCATTTTGCCTTTCATAATGTTCTCTAGCTCTTCTTTGGTCATAAATTCCTCCCTTCTCCAAAGGTCCGGTAGGTAAATTATCCTTTGTTCTCTTAATTTGTTTATGGTATCATCCTTTATGTCCAAATCCTGTATCCATTTTGGCCTGATTTTGATATGGGGTGTGAGATGTAGGCCTATGATAATTTTCTGACATATTATTTTCCATTTTCCCAGAAATTTTTGTCAAATAGTGAGCTCTTATTCCAAAAGTTGGAGTTTGAGGATTTATGAAATATGAGATTGCTATAGGCCTTGACTAGTGTGTTGTGTGTAGCTAATCTGTTCCACTGATCCACCACTATGTTTCTTAGCCAGTATCAAATGGTTCTGATTACTGCTGTTTTATAATATAGTTTTAGGTTTGGTACTGCTAAGCCACCAGCCTTTATATTGTTTTTCATTAATTTCCTTAATATTCTTGACCTTTTGTTCTTCCAGATAAATTTTATTATTTTTTCTAGTTGTTTCCTCCTCTGTTTCAATTATATCAGGACAGTTTTGCTTGATATTCTCTTGAAGAATGCTATCTAGCCTCTTTCTTTGGTCTTGGCCTTCAAGTAGACCAACAATTTTTAAATCGACTTTCCTGATCTATTTTCTAGGTTGGTTGTATTTCCAATGAGATATTTTACATTCAATTTTATTTTTTAAAACTCTTTTTTAGTTTGTTTGACTGATTCTTGATATTTCATAGAGTTATTAGCTTCCATTTGTCCCATTCTAGTTTTTAATGTGTGATTTTCTTCAGTCAGCTTTTGTATCTTTTCCCCCAAATAATTCTACTTTTCAAAGTGTTGCTTTCTTCAGCGGATTTTATTTTTTGCATTTGGTCAATTGTATTTTTAAGTAATTGCCTTCCTTATTCATGCTGTTGACTCTCTCTTGCATACTTCTCATTTCTTTTCTCATTTTTAATTTTGTCTCTCTTATTTGCCTTTTAAAGTCTTCCATAAGAACTTTCAAGGAGCCTCTTTGGGCTTGAAAACAATTCATATCACTCTGAGTTTTCCTTTGTGAACATTTTGTCCTCCTCTGAGTTGATGTTTTGATCTTCCCTGTCACCATGGTAGCTTTCTCTGGCCAAGGTTCTTTTCTCGTTCATTTTCTTTCTTTTCTTTTTGTATTTTCTCTTTTGTGACTTTTACAATAGAACTCTGCTCCTGGAGTAAAGGGGCATTGTCACAAGCTTCTTGCACAGCTCTGAGCCTTGGCTTTGAGCACAGGGGCCCTTTGTATTTGGTGATTTGGCCCAAGCAGGAGGTAGCTTTAACTTCTCTTTCTAGAAAACAGCCTGATTTCCCAGAATTTGCTTTCTGGCTGCCCCACTGGTTTACTCTGCTACTAAGCTACTAAGGGTCTGAAATGCTGATCTTCTATGTTTAAGACCCTCTCACTAGCTTTCCCAGACTTTGTCTACGCTGTACTGGATATCCCTTTCACTCCAGTGAGACTTAGCTTTCTTGAAGACCTTCCGATCTCTCTTGAGTTAGAATGGTTTCATTGTATCAGACTCTGTTCAGAAGTTTGGTTTCAGATGTTTTTTGAGGGGAACCTCACTGAAGTTTTTTGAGATTTCTTTGATACTCTCCTACTCATTTCTTGAAGCACAATAGTATTCCATCATCTTCACATAGTATAACTTGCTTAACCATTTTTTAATAATATGCATTTCCTCAGATTTCTATTCTTTGATACTTCAAAAAGAGCTATAATGTTTTATATTTCCTTTAGTTAGAATTTGTTTTATTTATAACTAATTCCACTCATAACCTATTTTCCAATTAATTCCATCTTCTGTCACTTAAATGAATATCTAACTATGCATATGTGTTCTTCTTTATTTTGACCAATTCAGATGAACTTCAGGATGAATTTCAAGTGTCAGCTGCTTCTTTCCCACCCTCTCCCCTTTATGTATATGAATGTATACTTGCAAGACCCAATTAATATGAGATATTTTCCCTAACCTTCTCCCCTTATTCCTGACCCCCAGTATATTCCTCTTCTCTTTCTATTCATCTCTTGAGATAACCAAGATATAAAAAAATGATCCCTGGCTTTCTGTTCAATTATACTCCCTTTATAGACCCTTGATGATTAAAGTTCAAAGGGAACAAATGTATAATCTCCTCATCTTAGAGTATAAGTAATTATTTTTGTTTAGTCCTTTTTCATTGTTCAATTCATGTTTATGCTTTTGTGTTTGAGAGTCAGTTTCTACAAACCCTGTCTTTTTTTAAAAATTATTTTTTAATTTTATTTGAATAACATATGTGTGAGTAATTCTTCAACAATAACCCTTACATAGCTTTCTGTTACAAATTTTCCCCCCAACTCCCCACCCCTCCCCTAGGTGGCAGGATATCCACTACATGTTAATTATGTTAAAATATTGGCAAATCGAATATATGTATGCATATTTCCAAACTTATCATTGTTGTGCAAGAAAAATCTTATCTACACAAACGATATATCAGATAAAGGAAACATAATGTAAGCAAACATCAATCAAGGAGTATGAGAATGTTATGTTGTGGTCCACATTTCACATCCCTCTCTCGGGATGTATATGGCTTTCTTCAGTGAACAATTGGAGGTGGTTTGAAACATTTCATTGTTGAAGAGAGCCATGTCCATCAGAATTGATCGTCATAGAGTACTGTTGTTGCCGTGTATAATGATCTCCTGGTTCTGCTCATTTCACTCAGCATCAGTTCATGTAAGTCTCTCCAGGCCTCTCTGAAATCATCTTGCTGGTCATTTCTTACAGAACAATAATATTCCATAATATTCATATACCATAATTTATTCAGCCATTCTCCAATTGAAGGGCATCTATTCAATTTCCAGTTTCTAGCCACTACAAAAAGGGCTGCCACAAACATTCTTGCACATGTGGGGCCTTTTCCTTCCTTTATGATTTCTTTGGGATATAAGCCCAATAGAAATGCTGCTGGGTCAAAGGGTATGCACAGTTTGATAACTTTTTGAGCATAGCTCCAAATTGTTCTCCAGAATGGCTGTATCCGTTCACAGCTCCACCAACAATGCATCAGTGTCCCAGCCCTCCCACA
>JAJPUD010001112.1:0-35872 GCA_023553655.1 Myrmecobius fasciatus
TTTGGTTATTAATATAATTAATTATGCTGATAGTTTTCCTAATATTGAACCAGCCCTGCATCCCTGGTATAAATCCTACTTGGTCATAATGTACTATCCTGGGGATGACTTTCTGTAATCTCATTGCTAATATCTTATTTAAAATTTTTGCATCAATATTCATTAGGGAAATTGGTCTATAGTTTTCTTTCTCTGTTTTCACCCTACCTGGTTTAGCTATCAGCACCATATTGGTCTCATAGAAGGATTCTGGCAGTATACCTTCTGTCCCTATTTTCTCAAATAGTTTGTGTAGTATTGGAATTAATTGTTCTTTGAATGTTTGGTAGGATTCACATCTAAATCCATCTGGCCCTGGAGATTTTTTCTTAGGGAGTTGGTTAATAGCTTGTTCTATTTCTTTTTCTGATATGGGGCTATTTAAATAATTTATATCCTCTTCTGTTAACCTGGGCAATCTATATTTTTGTAGATATTCCTCCATTTCATTTAGATTATCAAACTTACTGGCATAAAGTTGGGCAAAGTAACTCCTAATTATTGCTCTGATTTCCTCTTCATTGGAGGAAAGTTCTCCCTTATCATTCTTGAGACTAACAATTTGATTTTCTTCTTTCCTTTTTCTTATCAAATTAACTAAAGGCTTATCTATTTTGTTGGTTTTTTCATAGAACCAACTCTTAGTTTTATTTATTAACTCAATAGTTTTCTTATTTTCAATTTTATTAATTTCTCCTTTTACTTTTAGAATTTCCAATTTGGTATTTAATTGAGGGTTTTTAATTTGTTCTTTTTCTAGTTTTTTTAATAATAAGCCCAATTCATTGATCTTTTCTTTCTCTATTTTATGCAAGTATGCATCTAGAGATATAAAATTGCCCCTTATAATTGCTTTAGCCGTATCCCACAAATTTTGGTATGTTGTCTCCTTATTGTCATTCTCCTGGATGAAATTATTGATTGTGTCTATGATTTGCTCTTTCACCCATTCATTTTTCAGGATTAGATTATTTAAATTCCAATTAACTTTTGGTTTCTTTTCTCCTGGCCTTATATTGCATGTGATTTTTATTTCATCATGATCTGAAAAGGATGCATTTACTATTTCTGCATTTCTGCATTTGATTTTGAGGTTTTTATGCCCTAACACATGATCAATTTTTGTATAGGTTCCATGGACTGCTGAAAAAAAAGTAAACTCCCTACTGTCTCCATTCAACTTTCTCCATAGATCTATCATACGTAACTTTTCTAACAATTGGTTTATCTCCCTAGTTTCTTTGTTGTTTATTTTGTGGTTTGATTTATCTAATTCTGAGAGAGCAAGGTTGAGATCCCCCACTAGTATCGTTTGGCTGTCTATTTCTTCTTGCATCTCTCTTAATTTCTCCCCTAGGAATTTGTGTGCTATTGCACTTGGTGCATATATATTTAGTATAGATATTGCTACTTTATCTATGGTACCCTTTAATAAAATATAGTTTCCTTCCTTATCTCTTTTGATTAGATCTATCTTGGCTTTTACTTGATCTTAGATAAGGATTGCTATCCCTGCTTTTTTTTGTTCACCTGAAGCATAATAGGTCCTGCTCCAGCCTTTTACCTTCATCCTATATGTGTCACTATGTTTTAGATGTGTTTCTTGTAGACAACATATTGTGCGATTCTGGTTTTTAATCCAGTCTGATATCCACTTCCGCTTTATGGGAGAGTTCATCCCATTCACATTCACAGATAGAATAACTAATTCTTTATTTCCTGCCATTTTATTTACCCAAGTTATGTTTTCCCCTTTCCTTTCCCTTTTCTCCCTTCCCCCCTCCTCAATACTTTGCTTTTGATGACCCTCTCTCCCAAACAATACTCCACCCTTTAGATCCCTTCCCCCTGTTTTTACTCCTTTCCCCTGATTCTTCTATTTTCCCTTCTATTAGTTTATCCCTTTCTTTTCCTCCTTTCCCTCCCCCTTCCCTCTAGCAACAGACAAGTTTCTATGTGAAATCAAGTGTCTGATATACACTTTTAGAGCCCAACCTGATGAGAGTAAGATTTACACAATGCTCAACTCCCTCCCCTCTTTCTCTCAATTATATTAGGTTTTCTTTGCCTCTTCAAGAGATTTTACCTTGTTTTTAACCTCCTTTTTTTTAGATCTTATTTTTACCACTTTCCCCTCTTTTCCCCAGTATTACAACCTTTCCCCCTCTAGTTCTCTTTTTCATATTATCAAAGTAATATCTAGTTAATTATACCCCCAAACTTTAAGCATCCCCCTAGTAGAAATAAAGTTCTCAAGAGTCCTTTCCTTTTTACCTTTTTATGTGTCTCTTGAGTTCTGTGTTTGGATGTCGAATTTCTTGTTCAGATCTGGTCTTTTCATTAGAAATAGGTGAAATTCACCTATATCATTGAATGACCATCTTCTTCCCTGGAGGATAATGCTCATTCTAGCTGGATAGGATATTCTTGGCTGTAATCCAAGTTCCTTTGCCCTTTGGAATATCTGGTTCCAGGCCCTCCGATCCTTCAATGTGGAGGCTGACAGATCCTGTGTGATTCTAATTATTGATCCTCGGTATTTGAATTGTTTCTTTCTAGCTGCTAGCAGAATCTTTTCCTTGGTGCTATAGTCCTGAAATTTAGCCACGATATTCCTTGGGGTTTTAATTTTGGGGTCTCTTTCAGGAGGTGATCGGTGAATTCTTTCAATGGTGATTTTGCCCTTTGATTCTACAATCTCAGGGCAGTTTTCTTTCAGGATTTCCTGGAAGATAGTGTTTAGATTCTTTTTTTCATCATGGCTTTCAGGAAGTCCAATAATCCTTACATTGTCTCTCCTAGATCTATTTTCCAAGTCAGTTGTTTTTCCTAGGAGATATTTCATATTTTCTTCTAATTTTTCATTTTTTTGTTTTTGTTTGACTGATTCTTGAAGTCTTATTGAGTCATTCACTTGCATTTGTTCAATTCTTATTTTTAAAGTGTTGTTTTCTTCAGTTACCTTTTAAAGCTCCATTTGTAACTGGCCAATTGAATTTTTTGTTCATTGCACTCTTTTTCCACTTCACTAATTTTATTTTTCAATAGATTGGTGTCTTCTTCATATCTGTTTTGCAGGGCATCATATCCTTCTTGCAAGATATTGTATCTTTCTTTCACTAATTTCAATTTATTTTCCCATTTATCCTCCAGTTCTTTTATTAGGTTCTTTAAGCAATCTTCCAGAAAGGCCTTTTGAAACGGGGACCAGTGATGGTCCTTGCTGATTCCCTCTGGAGTTATGTCTAAAGGAACCTCTGAATCTGGGGTCTTCTCTTCTTTCTCTTTGTAAAAGCTGTCTATGGTGAGAGCTCTCTTTTGCCTCTTCATTTTTTTTAGACGGTGTGGATATCTCTTTAAGGTAGGAAAAAAAAAAAAAAACGGAGGCTGAAAGGGCTGGCTGAAGATTTTGCCCTGAGGTGCTTCGGCGAATTAATTTAAGGTGCTGGGCCGGTGGGGGCTAGGACTAAGTCCGAATTACTCCTTAAACAAGGCAAGTTTGCCAGAACACCTGCCCCCAATCAGGGCAGAGTCTCCCGAGTGCCTTAGATAAACTCCAGGTGTTTGGAATTTGGAGTTTGGAGTTTTTTGCCAGTCTGAGCTGAGCTGAGCTGAGTCCCACCCTCACTTCCGGCCTCCACCAGAGTTCTCTGACACCAGAGTCCTCTGTTTATCCCTCTGTCCGAGCTAGATAAACCTGATGTGAAGTTTTTCAGAGATCTCTGCAAGCAGTATCCAAATATTTCCTGATTCGTTGACTTGAAGATCCGTTCAGAGGCTTATTTTATTGTTGATTTGAGAGAAGTTCGGGGGAGGACGCAGAGAGTCACCTTTTCACTCCGCCATCTTGTCTCTGCCTACAGTGCAAATTCTAACATTAAATGTTGTAGTATTATGAAATTTAATTTTATGTTAATGTAGTTTTTGTTCATCAAAATACCATGCATGCTGTGCACAACAGACCTGGAAGAATACCAGAATTTTTTTGGTATTTATCTATTTTTGTGAGTATATGTTTATTTATATATGTCATGTTTTAAAAATATATGTAAGGGTATATATACATATACATATATTTAGCCATAGAGCAAGGTTTTCTGGAATACCTCACTTTTCTATAAGTAAAATAGCTTTTTCATTACCACAAATTGAAAGTCATTAATCTACTTTTACTTTGAGCCTTTTGTGCACTTACAACTCACTGTTAATTCTTAAGAATTCTTTATTTAAAAGGATATATGATTAATTTTGGTATTTAAAGTAAAATAAATAACCCCTGCCTCACCCTCTTGTCCCTCCACTCCACTAAACAATAAAATATCATATTAGAAAACGAACTACAAAAAATATACAACATCCATTTCTGCCCAGTTTTACTCTCTTTTATTCTGTCATCTTTGGCAATGGGACAATGCTTGCCTTTCAAATTATAATTTGCTTAATAGAATACCATATGGCTCGAATCAACATTGTAGAAATGTTTCCACCTAGACACATTTCCTCCATTGATTCCATTCCATGTACCAGTTTTAAATAATGCAGAAAATTAATTTATAACAGAGGATTTAATTGGCATGAGAAGAAAGAAAAGAAGTAGATGGGGAAACGAGAGGTCAGGAAACCATTCTGAATTTAGTTATTGTGTCTCTGAAATTATTTAAATACTAAAAAACTCTATTTAGAATTGGAAGGGATCTTCAATATTAGCTAGTCCAAATTAATTATTTCACAAATGAAGAAACTGAATCCGATGGAACTTCAATGACCAACTCAAGGTTAAATAAGTGTTAAGTACCAGAATTATCCATTTTAAAAGGCATCTTAAGAACTTTCTATGTGCCAACCAATATTGTAAGCTTTTTACAAATATTACCTCACTTTATCTTCACAACCACCCTGAAAGGTAGCTATTATAATCATTCTGATTTTATAGATGAGAAAACTAAACTGTTGCAGATAGTTTGCCCAGGGTCTTGCCCAGGTTACATAGCTATTGATTGTCTGAAGTCACATTTGAACACACTTGAAGAGTGAGTCTTCCTCACTCCAAGTCCAAGGCTCTATTCATTGTTTCACCTAGCTATTCCTAGGTGGTAAGTGCTAAAGCCATATCCTCTGTCTTGAAAAAGAAATATTTTTCCATTGTAGTAGTGAATCATCTGCTGTCAATTGATGTCTACTTAACAAGTGACTTCAGAAAGATCATGAGAGATGCCTATCTGAATGGGAAGTTGGGTATTTGGAAGGTCTTGAGCAGTTGATACCTTTATATGGATAAAGGCAACGTAGTACATGGGGAAAGTGGTACCTCTGGAATTAGAGAATTCTGTTTCATATCCCTATATATAGTACATACCACCTGAGGAATATAGAACAATTACATATATTTCCCTGGGCTTCCTTTTCTTTATATAATAAGGAAGCTGTACTAGATAAATATCAAGATCTCTAAAGTTTTAACATTCTTTGAGTTAATGAGCAGGTAATATTATATTATTGCCTTAGTCACTTAATCAAAACTTCTCAGGACTCACAGCAGGCATGTCCACCCAAAATTCCTCTCAAGTTGGCTTCTCCTATAAGCAGAACTCCCAGAATATAAGATCCAAACTCATTTTCTCGTTGTATCCCCACTCTTATCTCTAATAAGATTCACGCATAAATACTAGGTTTAAAACTATCCAGGCTTAACAAAGAATTCATAATTCTCATCAATTAATTTGATAAATCTACCTGAAATAAAGGAGTGAATATTTAAATTAGCCTAAGACTATTACCCAGAATACTTAAAGTTGTAGCAGAGTCAGTTGTACACTGGTATCAGCTCATACCTGGATTCATGTTCAATTGTTTCAGTCAATTTCAATACCTTGTGATCCCATTTGGGTTTTCTTGGCAAAGATGTTGAAGTGTTTTGCCATTCCTTTCTACATCTCATTATCCTTGACGAAATTGAAACAAAACCAGGGTCACACAGTTCTTCCTGCATTCAAGATGGCATTTTATTCGCTTTACCATCTAGCTGTCCCAAATACCTACCTCTTTTTATCTGGGACCCTATAGTTAAATTTTCATTATGAATATTTATAAAATATTAGGTCTTGATTTTATTGTTTTGTTGGCTTAAGAAAGTGATGTAGAAAGTGTTAATGTGAATGAAACTTGGAGAAATGATTGTTAAGCATTTACCAACACATCATTGGGAACTGATGTTCTCCTATAGGAGGCCCCTAAGAATGAGTGATCATTTATCAAACAAAAACTGGTCTGACAGCTTCCCCCCAGTCAGAAGCAGAAATGACCCAGGAAAAAAGAAAATAAGCAACTAGGTGTTGCAGTGGAAAAAGCACTGGGCTTAGAGTCAGAAAGACAAATTTTAAGAGGTTTTTCTTCATTTCTTTACCCATTTGTAAAATGAGCTGGAAAAGAAAATGGGATCTATGCCAAAAAAATTCCATATGGGGTCACAAAGAGCTGGATACTACTGAATCAACAACAACACTGGGCTGATACTAGACTTCCCTAGTGTGATAGAATTAGGGCTCTCTTTTTCTCAGCTATAGGGATTAAATTCTCTTAAAAACTAAATTTCCAGGTCAAATAAGGGCAATAAAAATCTATCTTGGCCTCAGATTACCTTCTCCTCCACTCTTTCTCTGTTTCTTTTTGAATACTGTTTTCCCTGATTAGATTTTTATATTCTTGAGGTCATCTATAGATACACACACACACACACACACACACACACACACACGCATATATATATATATATATATATATATATATATATATATATATATATAGTATCTATCAATGCACCTAGCACAAAATAGGTACTTAATATAAATTTATTGACTTTTAGGAACAAAAAGTCCTAAAAAAAATAGCTGGCCCAAGTTATAACTTCACCTAAGGACTTCATAAGTCCCCATATCCAGAAAAGGAGTGCTCAATCTATAGAAACTTGCATATTCTTACCAGTTTGGGGCAAAGATAATCTTTTGTTAATTGTTCAATGGCATATGAACACTTCATTTTCTCTCCAAATAAATCTTAAATGGGGCTGAAAAAAGAGAAGGCAGACTGAGGGAAATGGTAATTAAAAGCAAAAGATTGGTGAGGAAGGAAAGGGTGATAGGAGAGGGAAAACTATAACTTGAAAAAACAAGATGGTGAAAATACAGAGTTAGTAATCTTAACTGTGAATGTGAATGGATTGATGGATTGAATTCTCCAATAAAGCAGAAATGGATGGCACAGTGGATTAAAAGCCAGAGTCCTACAATATGTTGTTTACAAGAAATGCATCTGAAGCAGAAAGATACAGAGTATATGTAAAAATCTGGAGCAGAATATATTATGCTTTAGCCAAAGGGGGAAAAAAGCAGGGGTAGCACTCCTGATCTTAGATCAAACAAAAGCAAAAATAGATCTAATTAAAATAGATAAGGAAACCCCCCCAAAAAAATCCCTGAACTAATATATTTTGACAATAGGCCTGCCTGCCTCTAAGTGATGCTGTTCTCTTAAAAAGCATACAAAAGAATCAATGAATCAATGAGCAAGCATTAATTGAACATTTTCTATATTCAAGGTCTTTTAGAGACAAAATTTTTTTTAAAAGTTGCTATTCTAAAATAGCTTGTCTTTTAATGAAAAAGAAGAAACTTCGCTAGTTAGGCCCTCAAATTATATTTCCTTTTCCTTTCCTATTAATTAGCACAATAAAATAATTTGGGAGTTGTTCATTATTCATTTCTAACAGGACCAATGACATCATGAGGTGATGACTTGCATTTGAACTGGATTTAGGTGATACCAAGTTGCACAAAGTCATCAATCTTACTCTTCCAGTTATTGAAGTTCAGTGGCAGAACAAAAGACAGAAGATATCCTGGCTCAGGATAACCTTGGCATCTTCAATGGCTGACTGAGATTTAAGAGCTTCATAATGCCTGCTTCATCTGCCTTCATGGTTATTGCAACAAATTGTTTTCATCTATCCATTCCACCAGGAGAAATCTTCAAATGTTTGATATAGACATCTCCCTAACTCACTAACAGGTTTGGGACCTATCAGTTATCCTTAACCTGGGTCAGCCCAGCTACCAAAATGGTTTATTTGGATGTGGACATTGAATATTCCACAATTTCTTGGAGCCACAAATGAGAGGAAAGTTAAAGGAGGATACCAAAATTGAATTAACAACTCTGAAAAGAGCTTGATAAGCCCTTACATCAAAGGTGCTAGCCCTCCCTGAGCACCTCCTTATATACACCCATGGAAGAAGTAGCATGTGCATGGAGGAGAACAAACTTTGAAGGAAAAAAATTAACAGGTTGAAATAAGCAGAGAGGGCTCAGATAAACGTGTAAAGGTAGGAAAAAGAAGGGCAAGATCACAGAATAAGTACATGAAGCGGATGAATATGAGATAAGGTTAGAAAATTGGATTGGAACTGTATTGTTGAGAAGTTAAATTGATCAGGCTAAGAAGATTATATTTTTCCTTATAAATATTTTTAACAACTTTAGTAGCTTATTGGAGAAGGAAGCCCCCAATTTTGGTAAACCAGATTATCACACACACACACACATACACAACCCATACAAACACATACACATGCACTCTGCCAAAAAAAAAAAGTATTAGAGTTCCAAAATCACCCTTTACTGTGTTTAACTTTGAATAAGTTTAAACTTGGAATAATAGTGTATTTACTGTCTCACATAGTTCTTGAAAATAATAAATGCAATAATTTTTATGAATATATTTAATGAATTATAAAATTATGCAAATGAAAATTAGTGTTAATGAACCTGTTTATAAAAAAGAGTTGATATAACTTTCTGAAGCATTCTTCTTATATCTTTCAACATGAAAGATGTGCTCTGTTCTTGCTGAATGAATCCCAATGTTTTGCTTTAAAATAATTTGTAGAAGAAAGATTACATTCTGATTTTTATTTGTTAGTACTTGTACTTGTACTGTGTGAAAAGCAAAAGAGGTATTAGGTCGTATTCATTAAGAAGATTAGTCTGCCACATGTACACAAATGTACTTTTTCTAGTCAATTAGGGAATTGTTGAATAAGGTATGATATATGAATGTAATGGAATATGACTGTTCTCTAAGAAATGATGAGCAGCATGAATTCAGAAAAATCTGGAAAGACTTACATGAACTGATGCTGAGTGAAGTGAGCAGAACAAAGAGAACATTGTATATAGAAACAATAAGATTATATGATGATCAACTTTGATGGACTTGACTCCTCAGCAATGTGGTGGTGATTCAAGACAATTCTATAGACTTAAGATGTAAAATGCCACCCACATCCAAAGAAAGAATTAGAGACTGAATGTGGATCAAAGCAGAGTATTTTCAACTTTTTTGAGTTTTTTTATTTGTTTCTTTTTTCTCATGGCTTTCCCCCTTTTGTTCTGATTTTTCTTGCACAACATAACAAATATGGAAATGTATTTAAAAGGATTGTACATGTTTAATATATCATATTGCTTGCTGTCTTGGAGAGAGGGGAGGTAAGGGACAGAGGAAGAAAAATTTGTATTGTGAAATATTAAAAAATGAATGTTGATAAAATACTATTGAGGGAAATATGATTGGTTCAGTTATGCTTCTCTGAGGACAGAGTCCACTTTTCTTCTCCTTGACCCTCCAGCCCTTCATATTTTTTTCCTTTTTTTTTTCCAGAAGACTTTTTTTAGCAGCTTATACATACTATTTCATATATACTTATAGATAGCTATTATGCTTGACCTAAGTCTTCATCTCTAGTCTAAAAACACCCAGTTCCTTCCATGGATCTTTGTATGTCATGATTTGAAGCCCTTCAATGGTTACCTCCTTCTAGATGCTTCCTCTTAAAGTCTTTCCTAAAGGACAATTAAATGATACAGTGGATTAAGTGTTAGCCTCAGAGATATAAAGGCTTGAATTCAAATTCTACTTCAGATACCTTCTTGCTTTGTGACCTTGGGCCAGTCACTTAATCTCTCTTAGTCTCAGTTTCCTCATCTCTGAAGTGGGGATAATAATAGCACCTATTTCTTAGGATTGTTATGAGGACCAAATGAGACAGTACACAGCATTTTGCTAACCTTAAAGTACTATATAAATGATAAGTATTATTTATCAATATTTCAGATGTGACTTAGCCAGTGCAGGTAGGCAAGTTTTACCTGAAACTTATCTAGAACATAGGAAGGGGTATTATAATTATGATTGGGTTTTTTGTTATTGCTGTCATTATTGTTCGTCATTTTTCAATTTTTTTCTGACTCATCATGACCCCATTTCAGATTTGTTTTTTGCTGAGACAATTGGGGTTAAGTGACTTGCCCAGGATCATTCAGCTAGGAAGTATTAAGTGCCTGAGGTAGGATTTGAACTCAGGTCCTCCTGACTTCAGGACCAGTACTCTATCCACTGTGCCATCTAGCTACCCCCATTTCAGATTTTCTTAGCAAAGATAGATGAAGAAGATGAGTTAAACAGGGTCAAGTGACTTGCCCAGAGTCACACAATTAGTGTCTGAGACTAGATTTGAACTCAGGTATTCCTGCCTCCAGGTCTGAATTTTTTTTTACTGTGCCACATATATGATTTATTTTTAAAAATTGATAGCTATTGGTAATTAATGATTTCTAAGAACTTAATTTTAGTAGAAAAACATGAATGATCTCTTAATTGAATACAGACTAACTCTGCTATAAGAAGGGTCAAAATTCCCCATTATCACTATAGGGAGAGAATATGTTGTTCATTATGCTGTTTTATCTTAAATACAGGGGTTAAATCCAAGTTAGATATTTAGATAGATATAGTCCATATAATGTCTAAGTCTCCTTATGACAACTTGAACCCTCATAGATGCCAATGGAAAGATGTAAAATCTATGGTAAATCCATCAAAATCACAAGATCTTCCTCCAGATAGATTGGGGAAGAAGACCTTACCCAAGTCTAATCCAAAGAATCTTCCTACCCTGGCTCCCAATTGATTCCTAGCTAAAGGTGTATTGGGGAAAGTCATGCTCACTTTGGTTTCTGAAATCTTCATAGTTCTGCTAATGGCATGATGTTGTCTTAGACATATAGGATTTTATTAGATCTTTCAGTTAACCAAGGCAGGCTTTTTGTCAGGTAACATTGTACTTCATCAAAAGACTTTCAAAAACTTTTTTTTCATTCTTAGACTAAGAACTGTGGTTGAAAATTGATTAATTAAACATTTTATCACTTTAAGTTGGATGAACTTACTTGATTAAAGATATATCACCCAATACCATCTTTAAATAGATCAAAAGTTATGACATAATTCTGCCCTTAAATCTGTATTTTTTAAATGGATCATCTAATGAGGGTATATATAAACTGATTCATATTTGCACAATCCATATATGCAAAAAATTGCATAGAAAACCTGCAAATTATTATAATGTAGCAACCAGTGAACACTGTTAGTCAACACTGTTACATAAATTGAACAATTTTTTATCATTTCCTAGGCAGGAATATAGTTTTCTTCTATATGAAAGCTTTTTTTTTCCACAAGAAAACTATCACTTTGTTTTTTTTTTTAATCACTGGGTGTTACAAACATTAGAATAATGTGTAAAACGTATGAGATACATTTAATGTACAATCATCTGCCCTAATTAAGCCTATTAGGAATAATTGAAAAAGTGCATAATCCAATAAAATCCCTTTTTCAGTTGTGACACTTTTTATTGTAACAAATTTTTCTTCCTAATATAGGATCATATGAAAATTGGTTTTCATTCTCTGAACATATGCAACTGACATAAGGAAAAATAGCCAACCTTGGGAGTATCTAGGTTGTAAGCCAACCCCAGAAAGAAAAATCTTCCCCAGATAATCTACAAAATAAATAATTTTCAACAAGGTAATTGAGAACTGCTGCTCACAAAATATGCATATCTAGTGATTTATTTAACAATTTCAGTTTAACGATCCACTTTTTTTACTTTCTCCTGTGCTATAGTCCCAAATTCAAAATCATATATATTTAGCCAAGACAAAATAGACAAACTAAGAGAGGACTTTTGAGGGGTTAAATATAGTCTCTATTGAGAGCTAATAAGTAAGACTTTTTAAAAATTACATCCAGTTCCTGGAACCACATTGTTTCAATTTGTATGCAAAAATCCTCCAGATTCGACTATTAACAAGGTAATAGGAAATGAGTTGGAAGTATTAATACATGTTAATGAAACTCAAATAATATATTATACAATAGAAAAATATCATGGAAAAATGTTATTGGTCTGGAAAATGGCTTGAAATGCTTGTTACTTCAAATTTCATAGATAATTTCCATATTCATGTCTATAGGAGTCCTGCCAGAGAAAGATGAAAGGGAGAAAAAAAAAATATATGAGTGGATAGGGAAGAACAGGAAAGGTGGGTGTGCTTCAGGGACTTGAATATTACATCATGCATATTCAAGAGATGAATTCATTCTGAAAGATAGACCGTCATGGCATGTCTTATAATTAATTATATATTCTACTCTGGAAAGTTTTTTTTTTAATTATGTAGTGCTTTTTTCACATTCCTTCAGAATATTTGCCAGATCAGAATTGATGTAAAATTACAGTTGAAAGTCTTTCTAAGAGAAATGCCATATTTCCATTTATGTGTAGTTACCTAACTACTTACCAGTTGTGTCTCAGTTACTTAATAATATGATTCCATTTAACAGTGAAAATAATGAATTGAAATTTTTAAAAATACTACTAAAGAAGAAAATTCATTTTGGTCTTTTAAAAAGGTTTCCTACGTGAAAGGGCTTTTTACATTGGGTTCAAGTTTTATTTATGCTAGGTCATCAAGAAAAAGTTCATTTGGTTATGTTGCCTGATACTGAATTGAACTCCCTCCTTTGCTAAAATGTTACAACCATTAATACAGTTTTTAAAGAAATTGTCTTTGAGATCTTAAGGATGGTACTTCCTGAAGGCAGATAATGGACCATATCTAGTTGTTAAAATATCTTTAGGCAGTGATGCAAAAAAGATGTCATAAGGCTACTATTTTCTGGGGAATATTATTTCCAAAACTCTCTTTATTGCAGAGAAAGGAAGCAATTGATTGAAATTTTAGAACGATATTTTAAAATGTCAGGCAGACATAGGCAGATTTTATGTATATGTTTGTGTGTATATGTATGCACATATGTACATACATTATATATTCATACAATATTATATGCTATGTAGCATATTTTGATATGATGTAACTGAAAATGATAAATGCTATAAGGTAACAGCATAATACAAAATAATATAACATATGATATAACAAATATAACAAATTTTAATATGCAGCTGAGTGGTACAATGAATGATGAAGTGCTGTGCCTCAGGTCAGAAAGACTCTTCTTCGAGTTCAAATCTGGTCTCAAATACTCACTAATTCTGGAACACTGGGAAAGTTACTTGACCCTTTTTGCCTCAATTTCTATGTCTGCAAAAATGAGTTGTAAAAGGAAGTGACAAACTATTCAATTTTCTTTGTCCTAGAAAACTCCAAATGGGGTCAAAAGAGTTACAAATAACTGAAATGATTGAAATATAAGAAATACAATAAATTGTATTATAGTAAGATAATAAATAATAAGAAATCTAAACAATATGTAAGTATATGAAATAAAGTAATAATTATATAATAATATAATATAAATTTAATTTTTGTAAACTGTGGTGATTATAAAGCCACCTGGATAAAAAGGATTCTAAAGTAAGGTAGAAGGATTTTAGTGATGAGTTGTACAGTTTTATTAGTTGCCAAGTTTCAATTACTGATCACAGAAGTGAATGTAGAGTTAAGGAAGCATTATAACTACTACCACGATTCTTTCCTTATTGTTTATACCATCCTTATGTTTTCATCATGATACACTGGGGAAGTAGAGGATGAAGGATATTGCACTTCCACCCTATCCCCCCAATCCTAGTGTATTTTATGGTGGAGCAAACAGTAGTGATAAACAAAAAATAAGGTTTTCTTTAGCAATTCATATGTGAATTAAGATAAATAACTGAGCTTGTTTCTGGTTCTCATTCCCAAAGGAGGTTAATTGGCAAGGGTAGCACTGGGCAACTTAATCAATCTTATGAAACGTATCAGCAGTTGCCTAACATAAAATTATTAGGTACATGTAGATCCTTAGTGGATGTTTGTTGGATGTTGAACAAAAACGGCTGATAATCAGAAGATAAATATTCTGATCATCTATCTCACATATTAGTCATGAGGTATTATGACACAACTTTTCTGAAGTTCAATTTCTTTTTCTATAAAATGAAGGACTAAATTATATACTTTCTTTTTTTAATAATATCTTTTTTTTTATTCCAAATGCATGCAAAGATGGCTTGTTTTTGTTTTTTTGTTGTTGTTGTTTTTGTTTTTGCTTTTTGCTGAAGCAATTGAGGTTAAGTGACTTGCCCAGCATCACACAGCTAGGGAATGTTAAGTGTCTGAGATCAGATTTGAACTCAGGTCTTCCTGACTTCAGGGCTAGTGCTCTAACCACTGTTCCACCTAGCTGCCCCAAAGATAGTTTTCAACATTCATCTTTGCAAAACTTTGAGTTCCAAATTTTCCTCCCTCCCTTTCATTCTCCTCCCTCTTCTAGACAGACAGCAAGCAATCTAATAAAGGTTAAACATATGCAATTCTTCTGAACTTATTCACATATTCATCATGCTATCCACCAGACTATATATTTTCTAAGGCTCGTTCTAGCTCTAAAACACTACAATCCTACCAATCTGGTGCCCCTGCCCTTCCAACCAGGGAGTGTGATTCTTTGATTATATAATTAAGGATTGGGGAGCAGAAAATGATGCTTTCCCTTTTGTGATCTTAGCTTGAGGTCAGAGCTAGGAAGAAAGTCACCAGATGCCCTTTATGTTAGAATGGATTTTTTTAAATCACTTTTAACTAACTCCTTGGAAAATGTTTTCCTCATTGTAATATGTGATCCAAGCATCAAATTAAAATTATTCTGACTAAGGCTTTGTCTACACATTTGCCAAACAACCAGATGAAAAGTGAAAAACCCAATCAATCATATGGATGTTTTCAAATGTCTGGATGTTTGTCATTGTGTAATAGAACATCTGGATTATTGACTGAACTTTTCATCTTTAATCCAGATGTGCTGGCATCATGTAGCCAGAGTCTAAAGGGTGAATCCTAAGTTTTGACTTCTCCTGTTTGGAGAGACATAAGCCTTGAGTACTAAAATTAATTAACTATTTGAATTAAATTTTGATACTCATTTGCTCAATTGAATTTTTTTAGCATAAGATTTAAAGATGAAACATATTTTAAAGATCACTAAGATCAGTAGTCTCATTTCATAGCTGAGAGTTGTGAAGCCTAAGGAGGCAAAGTGACTTGTCTCAGATCATACAAGTAGTAAGAAGAACTAAGATCTGAATCCAGATGTTCTAACTCCAAATGTAGTGTTTTTTTCATAAATATTTTTTCATGTAAGTTATTTTGTACTTTTATTTTCTCACATACATGTGCAGCAATATTTTACTCCATTCCCAACAAGTAATACACAATGATGATTGTTAAATTAGCTTAAAATGTCAAGGAATTCTTGATTTCCCCTGTACATATACTTTTTCTATTAATGTCAAACTTTAAATGGTCTTCATGAGTTGTAGTAGCCAAAAAAAGAAAATTCATAACCTGATTATCAAGCTTTCATCAATCAAATTTTCATATTTTTTCTAAGTTGATACTCAGATGTTAATATTAATAGTAACATATCAATATTTTGTATACATGGCTATTTATTATTATAGATTATTATAATTTTATATTATATTTATTATCTATGTCTTATTATTTTTGAAATAATAAAACTGAGTTTAGAATGTTTAAATGATTATATTTTAGGAATACATCATTTCAAGCAGAAATGTTATACATTCATTTGGGCCTAGTTTGAAATTATGCAAGTTGTATGTGGCTTCATATAAAAATATAGATTTAGATACATAGATATGAGTTCAATTCTTTTGAAGAAAATTATTTTCCTGTCTATGTAGAGTGTCTTAAAGTCTAAGCACTTAATTCAGTGCTTATTGAACAGTGACCTTATTGAGTTATTCATAGTCAAAGAATCATAGAATATTAAAGCTGAAATAGGTTCTAGACATCATCCAGTCCAGACCTTTTATTTTTACAGATAAAGAAATTGAAAAAACAAAAGGTAAATGATTTGATAATAGTGACAAAATGTTGCAAGCCAAACTTGTAGTTGAACCAACCAGGTCTCCTAAAACATATGGTTACTGGCTTGACTAAAGTCTAAGAATTTTAAGCCTTATCTAGACTATGATGCATATTGTTATAACAGATCATTATAGAATTCATATTGCTACCAAATGCTTAATTTATCAATTAAATCATTTATTCAGCACCTCCTACATGCAAAGTTTTCTGCTTAGAGCTCAAAGACACCAATATAATAGTTTCTACCTTCACAGAGTTTCTTTCTTTAGTATGTCCTTATTACTTTGCAGAAATATTCTTGCTGTAATGATGGAAAGGAATCTAGCCATACTTTTTTCTAGTCATAGAACAATTTTGTTCTTTGAAAGTTTGAGCCAAAGGAAGGACAAACTCATTTTAAAAAATATCCTATCCATTTCAGATGGCCAAATGATTTTTTTTACTTCCACACAGCATACATACCATTTAAAAATATGTACATTTTATTTTCAATTCACATAACAGAGCAAGCATTTTCATAACAAAGTACAATAAAAAGATGATTCTATGATCCAATCATTCTAAGCTACATTATCCTATATAACAGTCCAGTTCTCATCTTCTTGTCTATACACTAAAATGCTTCCCTTCTCATCGCTGACTCTTAGAATACCTGGCTTTAAATCTTAGCTCAAAACTAATCTTCCGGGGCAGCTAGGTGGCGCAGTAGATAGAGCATCAGCCCTGAATTCAAACTGAAGTCAGGATGACCTGAGTTCAAATCTGGTCTCAGACACTTAACACTTCATAGCTGTGTGACCCTGGGCAAGTCACTTAACCCCAATTGCCTCAGCAAAAAAAAAAAAAAAAAAGAATCTTTCCTCAAGATCAGCTTCATCCAGGAAGTCTTTCCTTCCCCCCCCCCCCCACCTGCTATTGTCATTTCCTTTAGGGCTACCTTCTATCTATTTGCTATTTATTTTACATGTATCTGATCCTCGATTAGAATGTAAGCTCTTTGGGAACAGGGATAGTTTTTGCTTTTTTTAAATTTATATCCACAGTTCTTTGTATCTGTACTATCTGACATATAATAAAAGTTTGTTAATTGATTAACTGATTTGGAAAATGAAAGAGGTAATGTCCATCATACAGGTGGAAATATGTTTCACTGATTTTCACTCAACAGTTCAGCTGACAGTTAAAATAATAACTAACATTTTCATAGTTCTAACATTTGTGAAATATTTTATATATATTATCTCTTTTTATCCTCACAATACTTTTGTCAATGTGTGCTAAAATTTTCCTGTCTATCTGCTTTACTTCTACTTCCCCCAGTTCCCTGGGCACTGTTACCTGGGCTAACAACATGCCCAAAGAATCCCTAGACCTTGCCATTTGTCCTGTCACTGGACACTTGTTTACACAGTATGAAAATCCTTAAGAACAGGGATTTTATATTTTGTTTTTCTACGTATATCCCCATCACTTAGCACAATGCTTATATAGTGCTTACTAAAAGCCTTTTTTCATTCATTCATGAGAATGAGGAAAATTAATCTGAGAGAAACGAAATTTCTTTCCCAAAGTCAAAAAACTTAGAATGAGCCTGAAGAATAATTTGAATTCTGATGTTCCTCAATACATGTGTGATTCCTTATCAACTACAACAAACTGGCTCTCAAAAAGAGTTGTTTTGACTGAAACAGGTCTGTACTTAGGATGTTATATAGTTAGTAGTTTTAGTCTGACTGAAACTGATGGGCTTTTTTATTTTTTTAACCAAATGCATAGATGTAATTACTATGTGATGAATCATAACAGTGCTTTTTCATCTTCTAGTACCAATAATTCCAACTGATAGGAAACTTTTATTTATGATTGTCCTAAATCCTATTTATATTTTTTCTATTATTTGTGGAGTTACAGAGCCATGCTCTATAGAAAATAAAAACAAACCAAATTTTTAAAAATCTCTGATATTTGAATAATATGTTTCTGCTCTTCCAATCTTTTCTTTCTTCTTCATGGCTATATTTCTACATTCTTTTGAGCTTTCTTAAAAGCCTTACTTGTAAAACTTTATATCTTAGTAGGAAGAATATTTTATGTTTTAAGTATACTTTAGTTGGGTGGCATTTTGCCTTATTTTACCAACATCATGTATTCAGATGTTTAGACTTCTTGTTGAAGTGATGATAAGTCTACTGTTTCTTCTACCCCACCTCCAATTCTTAGCCCCATCTCAACCAAATTGAAGCCATGAAAGGTCACAGGGAATCCACAGATGATGGCCCAAGAGAAACATTTAGAAAAGACAACATATTTTCCCAAACATGTCCTTTGTCCAGTGGTATGCATACACACTTCTCACACATGAACATATTGAAGTGCCAGGAAGCTTGGCTAAAATCTGAATGCATTAATTGCTGGAAGAGTTTTTTCTGTCTGTGTCTCAGCCTTTGGCAGAGGTATAACTAGTTGCTCTGGACTATATCTACAACAATTCTTTTATTATAACTTATATTGTTCTTGTTGACTATGACTCCAACATTCAATCTGGAAAACATACCTGACTCCTTGGAATATTCTTACGTGACTCCTGATATACACAGTGGTACAGTTGAAAAAGCACAGATCTGGAATCAGAGAACCTGGATTCAAATCTCACTTTTGGTACTTATCATGTGCATGATCTTAAAGTAAATCATTTAATCTCTGTGGACTTCAGTTTCCTTAGCAGTAACATGAGGGATTAGACTCTTATGTTTCTGGTCTTCATGCATCTTTTACACTTCCACATCAACTATGATCCTATGGCACTGGCTTCCTTGCTGTTTTTCAAATAAAAAACTCCATCTCCAAATCTTAAGCATTTTCACTGGCTCTGCCCTCCGTGATAGTATTCTCTCTCCCTCTCTCTGCTTCTTAGCTTCTCTCCTTTGCTTCAACCTGACTAAATCCTACCTTATACAATACACTCCCACCGATCCAGTGCAATTCTCCAACTCTTCTTAATGTGTGTGCTTTATCTCTATTGATTGCTTCCAATTTATCTTTTATATGGTTTATCCATATAAATTTTTTGCATGCTGTTTCCCTCATGAGACTGTAAATTCTCTAGGAACAGAAACTATATTTTTCCTTTCTTCATATCCTCAGAGCTTAGTTATGTCCCTGGTGAACACTAAGTACTATGCTTGTTGACTGAATTTTATTTTCTTTATATAGCACTTGAGGGTCTCCTTACAATGTTATCCTAGAAAATATCTTCAGCAGTCACTCAAAACTATAGCTAACAACTCTCCACTGATATGTTTGATTTTGCTAGGTCAACAGAAAATAAGTTAGTTCAAAGCAAGCATGTTTAATCAAACTCTATAGTGATCCTTGTCCCCTCCATACTTACAGGGATATGCTGTCCTAAAGTTTATCATACTACCAGTGATGGAAGAGACACACCAGGAACATGTGTGAGCAAGAAACATACTTTGAAGGATATATACCTGGGGAAAATAAAATCAGGGAAGATATGTTAAGAGATATCAACATAGTGAACATATATAAAAGTAATTATGTTCTATGATGTTACATATATCTATGATGTTACAAAGCTATCAATATCTTCTGGTGATATCATCATCCTGAAATCTGCTGTGTGGATCTATTACTTTTTTGTATTATTTGCCTAGATATTTCTGTTCTATTCTAAGAGTTGCTGATCTAGATTTGTAATTTGGCACGTTCTTATAGGAAAAGAAACTTGTACAAAATTTAGTTTATATCACCAGAAACTTTCTCAGATATTTTTGTGACACAGGGCCCAATACCAGCCTACCTCAAAGCTTTACAAAGAAGCACTTAGGCTTTAGATGACTTTTTTAAAACTATTTTTATCTATCTAAACTTTCATTTGATTATGAACAAGAAAAATTTTTTCAGCTCCTTCCTAGAACTATGATTCTGATCATCGTCCATGAAAACCACAGGGGCTGGATTAAAAAAACCAAAAGGAGTTGGTGACTTTTGTTTTGCTTTCTTTTTATCTTCCATTCTATTAGGAACAGTTTTCCTCCCTATGCCAATGTTTATCCAGATCTCTAATTAGAATATTTTAATAAATGTCTTTTCTCTTACTTCAATAATACTATAAACTTTCCAAAACAATTCCTTAATGACTACAGGTATATCCTGTTTAGAATTCAATTTCTGTCTGCTCTTTTCCACAGTGGGTGCCTGGCTAACCTTTACCTCCTTATACCTTACAGCTGTGGTCTAACAATGTGCCTGAGACTAATTCATTTATAATTACATTAAATATTTAAAATTTTGTCTTCTACTCTAAAATACAAATATATACAATTCATGAACATGTAAATACCCACATTTGTTAACCTATTAGAAAAGTGAAATTACAGTTCTTTATAGAGAAATACCCTGAGTAATCTTTGGCAGTAGGTAACTGCTAATGAAACACTACAATTTAAGAATATAGTATACACATTTTTCTTGTGCATCCTGATCACGTTTCAGCTTGGATCTGCAACACATTATTGATGAATGTAAGCCTTTACTTGTGGTTTGACAAAGCCTTCTGGCAGTGGGAATGTAATCTGGAATCATTTTCTCAACCCAGTTTGAGAGACCAGATCTCTGTGGTTTACCGTATTAGGTAAGATGGTTAACAGCAAATTCAACATCAGCATTCCAGATGAATGCAGTTAGCTTAGCCATTTGCTTATAAAAGTTATCGTATTTTGAAAGATGAGCAAATCTTGTCATTGCTCATCAACATTTATGAGATTGAATCATGGAAAGTAAACATCATGTAATATCAACATCTAATTAACTTTTCTTGTTCTCTGACCCTAAAGTCCTATTCTGATGCTCTGAGCTGGTGTTCAGGTTTCTTTGGGTTATTGATGTCAGTGCAATGCCATTTTGGCAGGTCTAGAGATGAAGGACCTAGAAAGGCTTCAAATATAGACAAAGTAAAAAATTACATGTCTTATCTGAAGACCAACCTCTCACTGAATTCAAAAGTATTTATCACTAAAGTAATTCAGAGTGATTTTTTTAGCTACTGAAAATCTCAAATGCCATCTACTAAATTAGAGAAAAGATTGTAATCTTCCAATAGAGGAAAAATTCCTAGCAATGTGTAACAATTCTTTATCTCCACTCTCACCATGATCTTCCTATCAAGTACAAGCACATGGAATTTAGGATGGGCTTGTTTCTTGGGAGGTTCTATAAAGGAACTTTTCTATCCTTAGCTTCCCCCCCCACTCAATTCCCAACACACACACACACACATATATTTATACTTCAGGACAGGACAGATAGCCTCAGACTTTCTTGTTGACAATGATGATAGTCTTTTAGCTGAAACTCAGAGTATATTATTGGGTTGATCTCCATTCCGCGGGGAGCTTCTTCCTACTCACCTTAAAGGTAGTAAGGACTGAGCTCTCCAAAGTTTGTAGTAAATTTGATGCTCTCTCCAGCCCTATTTCAGACCACCTACTCATACCTATGTCTAGGATGAGGCTACTTTACTTTTGCCTTTTTTTTTCCTTTTTTACAAGGAACTGTAAGATTTGAAAGGTAGATAGTATTTTCTGTTTCCTATCAAGCAGCAGGTTACTAGGATCAGTCATACCAAAAGTAGTCACAGAAATAAACTGTTCAAAAATCAAAAAGGACTGAAGAACAAGAGCTGCCTGTTTAGTATGCCCACAGAGTTCCAGATTAGCATCCAGTTAAAAGATTTTTTTTCTTGTACTACACAGTACAAACTCCTGAATCATCATCGCCAACGGGAAGCAATAAGAAAAGATGTTTTTTCTTAATTAATTGGAAAGCTGTTGGTGGAGGGAAGGAAGGCTCCTCATATAAGCCAAAAAGTAAGGCCACCCCAAATTTCCATGTGCATGATTGAATTTACAGCAAGGGTCAAAGGATGCTACAAATGTAGTTACAGATACTTTTGTTCTTCAAGCATGAATTAATGGGAAAATTAGTAAAAGAAAATTAGAAATTTTTTTTCAGTGGTCGAGGCTTTTCACAAGAAATCAAGACAGCTAATCAATTGTTCAAGAAACTTTTATTAAACATTTTATGTGCTAATTATTGATCTACACACTAGGGATATAAAAGACAAAAACATTCCCTATTCTCTAATGATAAATTCCATTATACTTTAAAGAAGCAAAGATCTTGTCAACATAGGTAGTTCCTCAATGAGACCAGATCTTACTGCCCATGTTTTTTTCTACATGTTTTTTCTATAAATCCATCATATAAGGATATGAAATCATTAATTTTTGGATATGATTTTTTAAAAATACAATACATTCAAAGAAGTGGTGTAGTATATCTTAACCACACTGAGGAAATGTGTTCATTTGGGGATAACCAAACATCCACTGGACATTTCTTTTTATCTTCCCTTTCCCAATTATTTTTTTATTAAAGCTTTTTATTTGTATAACATATGTATGGGTAGTTCCCCAACATTGATCTTTACAAAGCTTTCCATTACAAATTTTACCCTCAGTCCCCTCCCCTCCCCTAGATGGCAGGAAGTCTACTACATGTTAATAATGTTGAAATGCTTGAGAAGTTATGCAAGAAAAATCCTGTCTACAAGAAAAAAAAAAGAATCAGATAAAGGCAACACAATGCAAGCAAATGTCAATAGAGATCATGAAATTGTTATGTTGTGGTCCATATTTCATTTCCCTCTCTCTGGGTGTATATGGTTTTCTTCAGTGAACACTTGGAACTGGTTTGAGACAATTCTTTGTTGCAGAGAGCCATGTCCATCAGAATTGATCATCATGTAATACTGTTGTTGCTGTGTATGATGATCTCCTGGTTCTGCTCATTTCACTCAGCATCAGTTCATGCAAGTCCCTCCAGGCCTCTCTGAAATCGTCCTGCTGGTCGTTTCTTACAGAGCAATAATATTCCATAACATTCATATACCATAATTTATTCAGCCACTCTCCAATTGATGGGCATCCCTTCAGTTTCCAGTTTCTAGCCACTACAAAAAGGGCTGCCACAAACATTCTTGCACATGTGGGTCCCTTTCCCTCCTCTAAGATCTCTTTGGGATATAGGCCCAGTAGAAACACTGCTGGGTCAAAGGCTATGCACAGTTTGATAACTTTTTGAGCATAGCTCCAAATTGCTCTCCAGAATGGTTGGATCCGTTCACAGTTCCACCAACAATGTATTAGTGTCCCAGTTTTCCCACATCCCCTCCATCATTCATCGTTATCTTTTCCTGTCATTTTAGCCAATCTGACAGGTGTGTAGTATCATGAACCCATTTAGATCTTATCTTGGTATGTAGTGTTAGGAATGGGTCAAGCCCTAATTTCTTCCACACTAGTTTCCAATTTTCCCAGCAGTTTTTGCCGAATAGTGAGTATTTATCCCAAAAGTTGGGGTCTTTGGGTTTATCGAATACTAGATTGTTAAGGTTATTGCCTAGATAGTCCTGATATCCTATCCTGTGCCACTGATCGACTGCTCTATTTCTTAGCCAGTACCAAACGGTTTTGATGACCGCTGCTTTATAATATAGTTTTAGATCTGGTACAGCAAGACCACCTTCAAATGCCTTTTTTTTCATTAATCCCCTTGAGATCCTTGACCTTTTGTTCTTCCAAATGAACTTTGCTACTATTTTTTCTAGATCTGTAAAATAATTTCTTGGGAGTTTGATTGGTATGGCACTAAATAAGTAGATTAGTTTGGGTAGTATTGTCATTTTTATTATGTTTGCTCTGCCTACCCATGAGCACTTAATATTTTTCCAATTGATTAGGTCTGATTTTATTTGTGTGGAAAGTGTTTTCTAATTTAGTTCGTATAGTTTCTGACTTTTCCTTGGCAGAAAGATTCCCAAATGTTTTATCCTATCATCTGCTATTTGGAATGGAATTTCTTTTTGCATCTCTTGCTGCTGAACTTTGTTGGTAATATATAAAAATGCTGATGATTTATGTGGATTAATTTTGAATCCTGCCACTTTGCTAAAGTTGTGAATTGTTTCTAGTAGGTTTTTAGTTGAGTCCCTAGGGTTCTCTAAGTATACCATCATGTCATCTGCAAAGAGTGATAATTTGGTTTCTTCATTACCTACTCTGATTCCTTTTATCTCTTTTTCTTCTCTTATTGCTAAAGCTAACATTTCTAATACAATATTAAATAGTAATGGTGACAGTGGGCAGCCTTGTTTCACTCCTGATCTTATTGGGAATGGTTTTAGTTTGTCTCCATTACATATGATGCTTGCTGATGGTTTTAAATAGATGCTACTGATCATTTTAAGGAAAAGCCCATTTATTCCTATACTCTCCAGTGTTTTTAATAGGAAAGGGTGTTGGATTTTATCAAAGGCTTTTTCTGCATCTATTGAGATAATCATATGGTTTTTGTTAGTTTGGTTATTAATATAATTAATTATGCTGATAGTTTTCCTAATATTGAACCAGCCCTGCATCCCTGGTATAAATCCTACTTGGTCATAATGTACTATCCTGGGGATGACTTTCTGTAATCTCATTGCTAATATCTTATTTAAAATTTTTGCATCAATATTCATTAGGGAAATTGGTCTATAGTTTTCTTTCTCTGTTTTCACCCTACCTGGTTTAGCTATCAGCACCATATTGGTCTCATAGAAGGATTCTGGCAGTATACCTTCTGTCCCTATTTTCTCAAATAGTTTGTGTAGTATTGGAATTAATTGTTCTTTGAATGTTTGGTAGGATTCACATCTAAATCCATCTGGCCCTGGAGATTTTTTCTTAGGGAGTTGGTTAATAGCTTGTTCTATTTCTTTTTCTGATATGGGGCTATTTAAATAATTTATATCCTCTTCTGTTAACCTGGGCAATCTATATTTTTGTAGATATTCCTCCATTTCATTTAGATTATCAAACTTACTGGCATAAAGTTGGGCAAAGTAACTCCTAATTATTGCTCTGATTTCCTCTTCATTGGAGGAAAGTTCTCCCTTATCATTTTGAGACTAACAATTTGATTTTCTTCTTTCCTTTTTCTTATCAAATTAACTAACAAAGGCTTATCTATTTTGTTGGTTTTTTCATAGAACCAACTCTTAGTTTTATTTATTAACTCAATAGTTTTCTTATTTTCAATTTTATTAATTTCTCCTTTTACTTTTAGAATTTCCAATTTGGTATTTAATTGAGGGTTTTTAATTTGTTCTTTTTCTAGTTTTTTAATAATAAGCCCAATTCATTGATCTTTTCTTTCTCTATTTTATGCAAGTAAGCATCTAGAGATATAAAATTGCCCCTTATAATCGCTTTAGCCATATCCCACAAATTTTGGTATGTTGTCTCCTTATTGTCATTCTCCTGGATGAAATTATTGATTGTGTCTATGATTTGCTCTTTCACCCATTCATTTTTCAGGATTAGATTATTTAAATTCCAATTAACTTTTGGTTTCTTTTCTCCTGGCCTTATATTGCATGTGATTTTTATTTCATCATGATCTGAAAAGGATGCATTTACTATTTCTGCATTTCTGCATTTGATTTTGAGGTTTTTATGCCCTAACACATGGTCAATTTTTGTATAGGTTCCATGGACTGCTGAAAAAAAAGTAAACTCCCTACTGTCTCCATTCAACTTTCTCCATAGATCTATCATACGTAACTTTTCTAACAATTGGTTTATCTCCCTAGTTTCTTTCTTGTTTATTTTGTGGTTTGATTTATCTAATTCTGAGAGAGCAAGGTTGAGATCCCCCACTAGTATCGTTTGGCTGTCTATTTCTTCTTGCATCTCTCTTAATTTCTCCCCTAGGAATTTGTGTGCTATTGCACTTGGTGCATATATATTTAGTATAGATATTGCTACTTTATCTATGGTACCCTTTAATAAAATATAGTTTTCTTCCTTATCTCTTTTGATTAGATCTATCTTGGCTTTTACTTGATCTGAGATAAGGATTGCTATCCCTGCTTTTTTTTGTTCACCTGAAGCATAATAGGTCCTGCTCCAGCCTTTTACCTTCATCCTATATGTGTCACTATGTTTTAGATGTGTTTCTTGTAGACAACATATTGTGCGATTCTGGTTTTTAATCCAGTCTGATATCCACTTCCGCTTTATGGGAGAGTTCATCCCATTCACATTCACAGATAGAATAACTAATTCTTTATTTCGTGCCATCTTATTTACCCATGTTATGTTTTCCCCTTTCCTTTCCCCTTTCTCCCTTCCCCCCTCCTCAGTACTTTGTTTTTGATGACCCCCTCCCCCAAACAATACTCCATCCTTTAGATCCCCTCCCCCTGTTTTTACTCCTTTCTCCTGATTCTTCTATTTTCCCTTCTATTAGTTTGTCCCTTACTTTTCCTCCTTTCCCTCCCAGTTCCCTCTAGCAACAGACAAGTTTCTATGTGAAATCAAATGTCTGATATACACTTTTAGAGCCCAACCTGATGAGAGTAAGATTTATACAATGCTCATCTCCCTCCCCTCTTTCTCTCAAATATATTAGGTTTTCTTTGCCTCTTCAAGTGATTTTACCTTGTTTTCATCTCCTTTTTTTTAGATCTTATTTTTACCACTTTTCCCCCTCTTTTCCCCAGTATGACAACCTTTTCCCCCTCTACTTCTCTTTTTCATATTATCAAAGTAAAATCAAATTATACCCCCATTCTTTAAGGATACCCCTAGTAGAGATATAGTTCTCGAGAGTTCTTTCCTTTTTACCTTTTTACGCTTCTCTAGAGTTCTGTGTTTGGAGGTCAAATTTTTTGTTCAGATCTGGTCTTTTCATTAGAAATAGGTGAAATTCTCCTGTATCATTAAATGACCATCTTCTTCCCTGGAAGATGATGCTCATTCTAGCTGGATAGCTTATTCTTGGCTGTAATCCAAGTTCTTTTGCCTTTCGGAATATCTGATTTCAGGCCTTTCTCTCCTTCAGTGTGGAAGCTGACAAATCCTGTGTAATTCTAATGACAGTTCCTCGGTATTTGAACTGTTTTTTTCTAGCAGCTTGTAATATCTTTTCCTTGGTGCGACAGTCCTGAAATTTGGCCACGATATTCCTTGGGGTTTTAATTTTGGGGTCTCTTTCAGGAGGTGATCGGTGGATTTTTTCAATACCAACTTTGCCTTTTGATTCTAAAAAATCAGGGCAATTCTCTTTCATGATTTCCTGGAAGATAGCATCAAGGCACTTTTTTTCAATGTGATTTTCAGGGAGTCCAATAATTCTTAGATTGTCTCTCCTGGATCTGTTTTCCAAGTCAGTTGTTTTTCCTAGGAGATATTTCATATTTTCTTCTATTTTTTCATTTTTTTGTTTTTGTTTGACTGATTCTTGAAGTCTTATTGAGTCATTCATTTCAATTTGTTCAATTTTAATTTTTAAGGTATTATTTCCTTCAGTTATCTTTTTAGGTCCTTTTGTAACTGGCCAATTGAATTTTTTGGTTCATTGCATTCTTTTTCCATTTTGCCAATTTTATTTTTCAGTGAAATATTGTCTTTTTCCAATTCACTAATTTTATTTTTCAGTGAGTTGTTATCTTTTTCCAATTCACTATTTTTATTTTCTAGTGAGTTGGTGATTTTTTCCAAATCACCAATTTTGTTTTTCAGTGAATTGTTGTCTTTTACCAATTCACTATTTTTATTTTCCAGTGAGTTGGCGACTTTTTCCAATTCACCAGACTTATTTTCCAGTTTTTCACATCTCTGTTGCAGGGCGATGTTTCCTTCTTGCGCTGCTCTCAGTTTATTTCCCCAATCTTCTTCTAGCTCTCTTTTGAGATTCTTTATGCAATCTTCCAGGTAAGCCTTCTGAAAGGGAGACCAGGTTAAGTCCACCTTTGTGGCTTTATCTGGGATTGTTTTCAGAATCTCAGGATCTGGGGACTGCTCTAGTTTCTCTCTGTAAAAGCTGTCTATGGTGAGAGCTCTCTTCTTCTTGCTCATTATGTTTAGCTGAGGTATTAGTCATCAGCAGGGAATTCTGCAGCCTCAGCAGCAGCAGCAGCAGCAGTGGCAGCAGCAGCAGGCGGGATTTCAATTTGCCCTGGGGCAGTTTGCTGAGTTGACTTCTGGTCTGGGTCTGATCTGGCTAGATCTGCACTAGGACCACACTTTCAGCTGCTCTCAATCCACCCTTTATCAAAGGTAGACCTGCCAAAGCACCTCAGAAGTTCTTTCAAAGTAGATGTTTGATACAAGTGCGTTGTAGTCCAAGTGTATGGTGGCGCCCTCACTCCAGAACCAGTTCAGAGGCTCACTTTGCCTGTGTCTGAGGGAAGGTCTCAGGAGCTTACAGAGAAAGCTGTCTGCAGTTCGCCATCTTGGCTCCGTCCCCCCTTTCCCAATTATGAAAATAAGAAAGTAATTAAATGATAAGAAAAGGATTTGGTAATGACTTATTATCCAAAACTTCTACAATAGTAATAACACCTGACATCCTGACTTTTAGCATCCTCAAAATGGTACTCAAGAATAGGGGATAAAGAAAAAAAATGCATCAAAGTGTTATAGCACCAGGTCTGATTTCAAGAAATTCAAATCTGGCCTCAGACACTAGCTGAATGACCCTGGGCAAGTCACTTAATCCTTTTTTGTCTTAGTCTTCCTTATCTATAAAGAGAGCTGGGGAAGGAAATGCAAACTGCTTCAAGTTCTTTGGCAAGAAAACCCCAAATGGGGTTAGAAAGAGTTGAACAGAACTGAAATGATTGAACAACAGCAAAGAATGTAATCTGTATACTCCCACATCCTTATCCCTGTCTTTGACTAGTTTAATCAATATCAGAACAGGTAAAAAAAAAGTTTAATAATTAATTAAAGATATTATTGGGTCAATTGAAGATGATTAATGGTTCGCTCAACCAATGACATTGATGTGTCCCATTAACTATTTCTGGACTCCTGTGATATTTAAAAAGGTTCAAGAGGCATCATTTCTGGGTGATTTATTCATTATATTAATAAGGCCAGCAGATTAGTAATCAAAGGATGGTCATTTGCTCATCCTGCTTAGGCCAAATCATGGCAGTGGACATTTAACAGTTTAGCAGTTTAAATACTCTTCTAATATGGCTGATGTCACCCCATCATAGAGAAAATATCTCTATACCAAAGTACTTTCTGTTTTATCCTTTCTAGACATAAGGATCTTTCTCTCCTGCAGTTTAAATAGAACTTAATAGGGTTCCCCACCTTAGATTAGATTTTTACAATGTTGGGTAGGGTCTGCCCAATATTAAAAAAAAAAAAACAATGCAGTCTCATTATCAGTAATATCCTTCAACAATTCAGATATATTTAAGGACAAGTTAATATGGAGTCTACTTAAGATGAAGCTTTCATTTCATTGGGAACCACAAATAGAATTAGCCCTAGTCAAGACCATAAATTAGAGCATATTTATGTTATTTTTCCTCCCTCAATATTCCTTTCAACATTTTTCTCTTAAAAACCAGTATGTTTGTTTTCTTTTGGTTCTTTACTGGTAGGAAGTACATGTCATAGATAGAAGCACACAATTAAATTCAATCAAAAGTAACAGGAGTTTCAGCTATATAAAATAAACTAGCAAAAATTAAAGTGCCAATGATTGTATTTTCATTACATATGTATTTAATTATATGTGAAATATACATCTGAGTCCAAAATCATAGTCCATATTTTATTTCCTTAAGGGAAAAAATAGTGAAATACTAAACTATGTAAGACACTTGAAAAGAGAACTGTAGAAGAGCTATTTTCCCTTTCAATCCTAAGGGCAAAACTAATAGCCCTGCATAACCCAATCAGTTTCCAAGAAGTGTTTAGGGGGAAATGTGTGACAAATACCTTGCTTTGCTGATTGAAGTCCCTTTGATGTTCACAGAATTATAGCTAGAAGAATCTTTAGAAGTCATCAAATCTAACCCCCTCATTTTATAGATGAGGAACTGAGATATAAAGAGTTTAAGTGATTTGGCCATGATCACAAAGCTTATAGGTATCAGCAGCAAATTTAAATCTAGGTTTTCTTAACTCCAAATTTAATCCACTAAATTAAGAAAATCAACACAAATGATAATTCAGAATATCACAAAAGTTTAAATGTTTTCCCTTAAATTTCACATATTCCCTAAAAGGTGCTGGAAAATAGAAGATTCTTACTAAAAAGGCCAAAAAATTCAGCAATAGCTTCCAGATTCCATAGCCCTTGATAGTAGCCACAGATTCTCATAGGAACATAATATTCAACATCCAGTAGTCATCTAATATGGCATGTTTTTTCTGAAGCATTAACTGAAGCTTGTGGACAAATATTTTATTATATAATAAATAGCTGATTCATGAGTATCTGACTTTTAGACGATTTGGATTTAAGAGTTATATTTATCTTTAATATCTCCTACATGCCCTATTTCTTCCTAGTACATATGTTCTCAGGATTGTTGGCTCCATCACAGTTTAGGTGGAAAGAAGAAGATGCAACTTATGTCAATCATTTCTTCTTGTGAAATCTTAGCAAAATGGGAGTTAAAGCTATTTGCAGATTTCATTTTTGTACAAAAATATGTATATTCTGTAACATTGAATGAACTGTATTATTACTTAAGAGAAGTAAACTTTTCAAACAAAATGTGTGCCACACCATCTCTTTGAAAGTTACTGAAATGTTAGGGTTCCAGAATATTTTCTTCAAGCTAAACTGCGCAGTTTTAAGAGTTAAAAATAGTTGGTTTTTTTTCACTCTTGCTTTTCCAGGATCATAGAATCCTAGATTAAGAGTTTAGAAGTCATTGATTCTAACTCCTTTATTTTGTAAATATGGAAGTTGAGTTCCTAAAAAAAATTAAGTGACTTATCTAGAATAACAATGCTAGTAAATATAGAATGAAGGATTCAAATTCAGATCTTCTGGTCTCTTTCTCTTATACCATCCTACTTCTGTATTAATTCTCACAATTCCTCCATTTCTTGACAGAAATACTTCTCAAATCTAACACAAAGAAGTCCAACCTAGACTGGCTCAGGTATTTTTTTTAATTGGGTTTTATTTTTACAATAGCAAAAAAGGAATAAAACTTTGAAGAATTAGATGTATGTTACTGGGAGAACACATATAAGGAAATAACTGATAAATCTTTCAACTCAGCTTTGTTTTAAAACCAAAAATCTGATCATTGTAAAATGAAATAAATTGGTTGGCAGGCAAGAAAGGTCACAAAGATGGTAATATGTTAAAATATTAATAAAGCATACCTTGAAATTATAAATATTATTTATTTAGAGATAGGAGAGTAAATTCATAATCATCTTCCAACAACCCTTTAAAATTTTGGAATCTTTATTAGGAAATGTAAGATTATGGAAAGAGAAAAAAAATTATTTTATGGGATAAAGAGAAGAATGTGATAGAGGCAGCTAAATGATGCAGTGGATAGAATTCTGGACAAAGAGTATGAAAGACAAGAATTAAAACTGGTTATCAGAAACATTACTAGAAATGTGATCCTGGGCAGGTCATTTAGCCTCTGTTAGCCATAGTTTCCTCACCTGTAAAATGATAATAATAGCAGCACCAATCTTGCAGGGTTGTTGTGAAGATCAAAAGACATAATTGTAAAATAAATGGCTATTACATTACCTGGCACATAGTAGGTGTTGCATTAGTATTTATTCCTTTCTCTAGAAAGAATTATTGCATTTTTGAAATTTTATACAAAGCTCTTTTCAAGTTTTCTCCACAGTTCTTTAGGCTCTGAATCCAATAGCATTTGAAGGTTTGACATATGGAAAAAGTATGGAGTCTGTTCTGCTTGGATACAAAATTGGAGCCATCAGCTAATATCAATAAGACTTAAGCTTGATGTAAAAAAACAAAACAAAACAAAATTAAAAAAAAAGAAGAAAAAGAAAAAAAAAAAAGAAAAGAAAAATCTTCCTACTAATTCCTACCCAAAAGTGGAATGTCATACTGCAGGAGGTCATAGGTTTATTCTCAGTAGATGTCTTCAAGCAAAGGTTGGATGAATACTTTTAGGGAATGTTGTGGAAGAGGTGCTACCAATTTTACTAGATAACCATGAGATTTCTTCCAAAGTTGAAATTCTATGATTCTTACACCAGGATTAATTTTGTGTCAAAGTTGATTAAAGTATAAAAACACAAAAAGAAAATTTATAAATGATCTTCATAGTATTGGCAAATGAAAGTATTATAAAGAAGAAATTTCATAATGATATTGCTAACCAACTCCAAAATAAAATTTCAATATTCATAGGTTAAATACAAGTATTTCAATAATATTTCAATGATCAGAAATATTAATAAAGTCATTGAATGGGAATTATTAAAATGTATACAAGATAGAAAAAAACATCATGTAGGATAATATAACTAATCATTTTCATGTCAATCTTCAAAATTTTGTTGTGTCAAAAAGCTATAAGATTTTGTTTAAATAAGTAAGGTTGGGAATTAAGATGTTAGGGGGAGAAGAAAGGGGAGAAGTATTTTGATAAAAGCATTATTAATCTCTGTTGGAAAATACTTTAAAATATAACATATTTATGCAGTTTTACTGCATTAAATGTGAGGATAATTTGTTAATTATTTAGAAAGTAAATAATTATACTACAGGTAATATGGTAAATATATGTGGTAAATACAGAAGAGAAGGATAGTTCTCTATGAAAGAGATCAGTGAAAGGAAAAAGACCTTTATATACAATAATATTTATAGCAGTTCTTTTTTGTTATAAAGAACTGGAAATTAATGGAGTGTCTATCAATAAAGGAATGGCTAAATAAATAAATAGTACATAAATGTGATGAAATACTATTGCACATTGTTATAAGAAATGATAAAAAAGTATGATTCCAGAGAAATATGAGAACTGAAGTAGAATGAAATAAGCACAACCAAAAAATATTAGAGGATTAAAGATGAAATATCTTACCTACTTCCTATGAGAGAAGCAAAGGATTCTGACTGCAGGAAAACATACATTTTTGAATATATCAAATACAGGAATTTATTTTGATTGTGTATATTTGTTACAAAAGCTTTGCTCTTTTTTTGTCCAATTAAATGAGAGGAGACAGAAATGAGGAATAGGAAAAGAGAAAAAGAAAAGAAAGCATATCGTTGAAGCACCTTAAAGGACAACAAATAACCGAATAAAAATCAGAATCATAGGTGAGGAGAAACTCTAAGGTCACATGGAGACTTTTATTATTTATCCAAAATAAATAAATTTCAATTCTATTGAAATTTATGCTTTACATGAGAGGGACCTTCCATTTCATGTAAAAATCCTCTTCTCTTCTTATATTACTTATATAGAAATGCTATTTTATTTAGTTTTGATTAAGTTCATACAAAAATATCAAATAAAGAAGAGTTCAGAGAAGGAAAAGTTCTCTTCTGGTATGATGAAAAACTGGGCAAAAGTTATATGAAGAATATCATCATAAAGAAGAATGACTGGAAAAGAGTGAGCCAGTTATGGAATGAGAGCAGGGGGATAATAATATAGAGAAAGCTAAGTGGAGTTTTATAAATAGAGTGGTAAGTCTGAAATCAGGATAGACCTCAGTTCAAATTTGGCCTCAGGCACTTTCTAACTAAGTGAAATATATTTAGCCTGAAAAAAAATGTGTTTAGGGATGAGGGTATAGGAAAATCAGATGAAATAGGGATGGTAAGTGAAAACACATATTCTAATTATACAAGCTAATGAAAATTAGAGAAGCTGAAATTGGAAGGTAACGTAGAAAAAAAGGGTGCTGAAAAGGGACTTGGAGCACAAACCAGTCAAATTGACTGTTTGGTGTTACATTTACCAAATAAATGGTTGATTAATTAGATTTTTCTTTTTAACCTTGTCTTTAATTGTATAGAAAAAGCCATTGGCCATACTTATAAATAGCATAATATGTGAATAAAAACTACAAAATTAATTTTAATATTTAATTGCTTCCAAATATGTGGATATAAAGACAAATAGATGATAGATAGATGATAGATAGATAGATAGATAGATAGATAGATAGATAGATAGATAGATGGATGGATGATAGGTGGGAAAGAAAAAAAATAGAGAGAGATAAAAGTTTTGCTTTTAAGATTTTTCAATTTATATATAAATCACAAAACAGAATTTTACAAATTAAAGTGACCTTGGAGATTATCTAGTTCAACACTCACTTTACAAATGAAGAAAATGAAGTAAAAACAAATAAAATTGAAGTGATTTACCATCTGATACATATATCAATGCCAGACTTCCTAAGTTTTAATCCAGCACTTCTGAGCATAGGATACTGTTTGATGGCATCTAGAAATCATAGGTTTTGAATGGATTAACTAATGTACATTTTGTTCCAAAAAAAAAAATCAAAGGCTATGCATTCACAAAGAAAATTTAGGACTAAAACTTTGAATACACTGTCTCCAAAGAAAGATCTAGTTATTTCTTGCCAAGTTTTTTTTTCTTTTGATACAATCCAAATTAAAATAGGTCAAGAGCCAATAAGCATATGTATCTCCAACTTTTCATCTTGGGCTTCAACAATGCTAGAATACTAACTACTCACTGCCCTTTGTACTTCTGGATGACATATACTGAATATGCAATTCTGGCCAGAAACAGTCACTTCACTCAGAAAATAGGGTAGCAAAGGCTGGTCCTGGCTAGTAACCTGGAAAATGGGCCCCATAACACTGTGTATTTGCAGATTAAAAACACATTTCTCCTCAGAAACAATGATTTCTCTCAGAAAAATTGTATTCTGGGAAGGCAGTGTGTGGCCTTCATGGAGCCTTTGGAGATTTGTGGAGTATACTAATAATATACTTTGAAAGTTGTGAACCCAGTAGTAAACTTCATACTGAAGAGTTTTCTATAAAGATTTATAAAAAGTTGTAAAACTGGGGGCTTCATGAGCTTGAAATTTGAAATTACTGAGACTAGCTAAACACTGCCCCTCTGAGAATTATCAGACCGCAAGGACCATTGTGGCTCAGTCTTTTGATTACCAGGGCTAGACTCAAGCCCTCAAGGATCCTGAGAATTTCCTAAGTGACTTAATTCACGTGATCAGCGAAGATTAATTCAAAGGAAACCATAAAGGCAAATAGAGATACTGTCTGGCTAAAATAGTCCAGAAAATATATGTCTGTCTTCCCAGAGTGGGGATGGAAGAAGGATGAGGTGACCAAACCCCAAATCCTTTTCATTCAGGTTTGTAAATTGATTACCATGCCAACAATAATCCCCCACAGTATTCCCCTCTTACCCATTCCCTTTATTTCTGAGTTTCATGAGATTTACAGTTGCTCTGTGTCTATAGAAGTATTCTGAACTTTCTTCTCCAAAAACTGTAGCAAAGCCCTCCAGTACTTTATGGAATTATCATAGCACCTTGATTTTTACCCTGATACTTAGAGGCTTTATTTATTTTCACACACACACACACACACACACACACACACACACACACACACACAC
>JAJPUD010001112.1:35882-76599 GCA_023553655.1 Myrmecobius fasciatus
CACACACACACACACACACACACACACACACACACACACACACACACACATTAAAAGTCAGACATCTTTATATGACTGAGTTTTGGTTTTGACCCCTACCTCTCTCTCCTGGCTTGTACTTCCCTTTTCCTTCTATCTCACTCTCCAATGTCTTGCTGCCCCAATCTCTTGTCACCTATAAAAACCTACTGCAATTCTCTATACTTTCCGTATTTTTACTTATTCCAGGTCTACTCTTTCTCAGGTCTCATCCCCCCACTCCTGGCAGCTTCCACTGTGCTCTTTGGAATGTTGGATAACTCATTCTTCACCTCTTTTTCTCCTATCCTATTTTCACTTCCATGGGTTAATTGAAATCTAATCACCTGCTACACTATCAGCAGATCCTTTCCCCACAACCTATCACACAGACTGAAAATAAACTTGGTAAATTGCTTTTTCCTCACTGTAAGTTCCAGATCCCTTGCCTGTTCATTCAGTCACTTCTCCTTTGAATTTCAAGTAATATGATTGTATTACCCTCTCCTGATCATTATTGCTATCACCTACCAACCTTTTAAAAACTCTCCAATCCTTATCACTTTGGCACTTGTCATAGTTTATTCCATTATTATTTCCACTTGCCTTTCTGGTTTTACTATCTCTTCTAATCACTTTTTAACCATTCAGTCAGTCATATATTGCATTAACAGTCTCTATTCTGACCTTGAATCCTTTCCTTTCAAACTTCTGCCCTTCCAATATTAAATTATTCTTACCATCTACCTCCATTCCTGTATTCTACTCCAATTCCCCAGAAAACAAAAGACCACTAGAAGAAAGTACAAAATTGTGTTGTTGATCATTAAAAACATATGAAACTCATACTTTCTTCAAAATAATCCTGCAAGAGAAATAAGCATCTCTACTTAACCACAAATGCTGTTAACATAGCAGTGCTTTTATTCATCTCTGAATGACTTTGTTATTTCCTTGATGATTTTCCTAACACTTCAGTCCTGAAGTCCTGAACTCTGATCTTTTGTCGTTTACATTACTGAAAAACATGATGCCATCCAACATGAATTCCCTCAACTCTCTCTACTCCTCTTAATTCCTGTATTCAAATAAAGGATAAAATGGTCTTTCTCCTTCCCAAAGCTAACTTCACCAATAACATTGGTATCTTCTCTTTCTTTCTTCTCAATTTTCTTGTTTTATCAATTATCCAATTTCCCTCATGCATCTGTAATCTTTCTACTTTATTAACTCAAATCAGATAATATATCTAATGAATTTTACAAACTTTAAAGAATTATAGGAATTTTAGTTATTATTATTTATTATATTACTAGTTTCTTCCCATTCATTTTTAAATATGATCAGGTCTCGCTTATTAAAAAAAATCTCCCCTGGTCTCATTCAAGTTAGCATATTATCTTTGTCTTCCTTTATACTGCTAGTATAGTATAAATTAAATGAATTAAAATTGTTTATGACTATTTGATTTGGGGTTTTAGTAAAACTATATTTTTATTAGCATGGAATCAGGATCATTTGGCAGAAATTTCTCAAATGGCACTATATGTATATGTTTTAAAGTACTGGAATATTGCTATGCATTTAAAAAATGACTCATGATCCATTCAGAGAAACAGGAAGATTTATATGAACTGATGTAGAATGGAAAAAGCAGAACCAAAGGTACAATATGGACAGTAACAACAACAATACTGAGATAATTTTAGGGAAAGTTAAACTCCAAATCAGCAAAAGACCAATGGTGTTCCCCAAAAAATTAAAAATAAAAAATAAACCAGATAGTAAAACGAGCATCCCTCCTTGGGGAAGAATGAGGGGAACTAACCAGGGAAGACATGTTAATATCAGACACACTCATTGTAATTGAGTATTTTTGCTTGATTATTTTTCTTTGTTGCAAGAGAGGTTTCAATCTGGAGAGGAGAAAGGAGATGCAATTTCAGAAATAACTATAATGTAATAACAGAAGGCATCAATAAAACCTATTAAGAAAATATTTTACTTCACAAATACATTTCCAAAGTTGCCTGAGAGCAAAAAGCTTTTTAAAAGACCAGGCAAAGCTGTTTGTGTTTTTCTTTTGGAAGGAAACCTTAAATTAATGTCTTTTTTCTTTTATCTCTTTCTTTGGCTATTATTAATTAATTGTTTTAGTTTTGCTTTTTAAATTCAATTTCTTTTTGGATTTGGGAAAGATACATGCAACAAGATAAACAGAGGTCTTAAACAAGGGATTCTTAACCTGGAGCCCATGAACTTTATATATACATATATATATGTATATATATATATATACATATATACATATATATACATGCATGTATACACACATATATATATGCATGTGTGTATGTGTATATGTATATATATGCATATACATATGCATATATATGTACATATATATGCACATATAACTATAGCTTGATTCAATTAGTTTTCCTTTGAACCCTTTACATTTTATTTTATGCATTTAGAAACATTATTATGAAAAGAAATCAATGGGTTTCACCAGATTGCCAAAGGGATCCATGATTCAAAAAAATTAAAAAGGCTTGACCTAGAGGGATTTTATACAATTATGTATTAAAATTAAATGTAAGCCAAAGAAAATAGGTTTGAGAAGTCCACGTTCTTATATAAAAATTTTAATTTTGGTAGTTTGCAAAAAAAAATGTGCATACTAGACATTGCTGTAGATTCCTAGTCATTCAATCAACGAACAAAAAGTATATATAGTAAAAGCTGGATATACAAAGAAAAGCAAAAAAGTGTTTTTGTCCTCAAGAAGTTTTAATTCTAATGGTAAAGACAGCATTTATATAAATAGTTTTAACAAAAAAACATAAAGTAGATAGAATATAACCTTAGAAGGGAAGGCTCTAGTAACTGTGTAGAAAAGGAAAAGCTACATGCAAAAGAAGGCATTTAAATTGAGTCTTGAAGAAAGCAAGTGATTAAAGGGAGAGAATGGAGGAATACTAGTACACAGAAGTAGGAGACAGAATATTATGATACATTTTTTTAATATTATGATACTTCATGAGGGTGAGGAGCAGAAAGTCAATCAACATGTCTGAATAATAAGAGTATGTGGAGGAGAGTCAAGTATAAGAATAATGGAAAGGTAAAAAGGGTCATGGTAGAAATGAGATGTAAATGCTAAACAAATGATTTTATATTTTATCTGGAGGTATTAGGAATCCACTGGAATTTAATGAGTAAGAGAAGCACATCAAACCTACATTTAGGCAACTGGGTGGAGGAATTGGAATAAGCCAGGATTGAGACAAGCTGACAACAATTAAAAGTCTGAAATAGTCTGGGTGGCACGTAACATATACAATAGTCTGGATGTCCTGAATGTGAATGGTGGTAAAGACAATAATAAGGGGAATCTAGAAAAAGTAGCACTATACATTGAATAAAATCAAGAGTTTATATGATTTATTAGTCCCAGAGACCTTTCCAAAATATGGAACCCATGTACCTGGATACTTGTTATATTCATAAGGATTATAAATATGAATATATGGGGAGAATATTGGAAATCAATTGAGAGAGTTCCCTTATCAGCTTGTGAATTTGCAGGAATATTAAATTTGGGATCCTGAGTCTATATGTCCCCTGGTACCTCTTCAAGGATGAATTCCACTGATTCAGACTACCCTCAAAATGAATTGGTTGGGGGCAGCTATATGGCACAGTGGATAGAGCATCAACCCTGAAGTCAGGAGGACCTGAGTTCAAATCTGGTCTCAGACACTTAAGACTTTCTAGCTATGTGACTCTGGGCAAGTCACTTAATTCCTATTACCTCAGAAAAAAAATCGTTTGACTCCCATTGATACAGGATGGATGGTTTTGGGTTTTAAAAAATCTTCTTTTTGTGTTGACCTATAAAAAAAAAGTTATCAAAAAGTTTGCTTTCTGGATAGCTCCAAGATTTGCAAGTCTACCAGTACCTGAAATTTTTCTATGTCCAAAATTGAACTCATCTCCTCAAACCCTGACATTTTGTGCATTTATAACTACTCATGACTCTACCATCATCCTAGTAACCCAAGCCAACCCACATTTATCTTTGTGTTTACTGTTTCCCTCACTCTATGAATTCATGACTTACCAAGACTTGTCAATTCTAATTACATTCTATCTCAGGAATCTTTGTTTCCTATTTTACTATGACTACAAGCATTCTTATCTCTTCTCATTGAGAATATTTTAATGGTTTCCTTAACAGCCTACTTTTCAATAGTTTTTCTCCTCTCTACTTTATTCTTCAGGCTAAAGAATGAATAATTTTCCTAATATACCAAACATACCACTTCTCTATCCAAAATTCTGAGGCACTCTCCATTGCCCACCAAATAAAAATATGAGCATATTCTGATACACTTTTCACTTTACATAATAGGCATAATTCAGGACAATTGGCCAGGGAGTCAATCTCAACAAATGTAATTCTAAGATAAATATCCTATGAAAAGTGAATTTTTAGAGAATGCCATGATAGTTGTTTATATAAATTAAAGATTCATACAAATTTATAAGAATACAAATCATTCACCAGTTTGTCAAAGGATATAAATATGCAGTTTTCAGATGAAAAAAAAATAAAGCTATCTATGAGCATATGAAAAATTGCTCTAATTTTTTGATTAAACAAAAGAAATATAAACTCACACTTATGAAACTGACCAATATGGCAAAAAAGAAAGTGATAAATGTTGGAGAGGATGTAGGAAAATTGGGATACTAATGCAATGCTGATGGAGTTGTGAACTGATTCAACAATTCTGAAGAACAATTTGAAACTATGCCCAAAGGGATATAAAACTATATATACATTTTGATCCAGCAATGACATTATTAGGTCTATATCCCAAAGGGATTATAAAAAAGAGAAAAGAACTTTTATGTTGGAAAAATATTAGAAACTCTTTTTATGTTGACAAAATATTATAATCTAAGAGTATGCCTACCTCTTGGAGAACTGCTGAACAAGCTATGGTATATGAATGTTATGGAATACTGTTGTGTAATAAGAATGAATATTGTACAGTGCTGAATAGGCAGATTTCAGGAAAAACCTGAAAAGATTTGTACAAACTGATGCCAAGTAAAATGAGAGAAACCAGGAAAACATTGTACACATAATCATCAGTGTTATAAGATGATCAACTATGACCGACTCAGTTCTCAACAACTACTCAGGAAAAAAACACTACCTGTATGAAGGCAAGTACTGATGGAGTCTGAATTCAGTACAAAGCATTTTTTTCAGTTACTTTATCACTTTTTCATTTTTTGTTCCTTTTGATCTGTATCTTCTTTTACAATGTAACTAAAATGTAAATATGCTTTATATGATAGCTAAATATATCAAAAAAGATAGATAAAAAAGGGGAGGGGAGGCAGGGAGGGAAAAAATTTTGGAATACAAAATCTTGTAAAAATGAATGCTAAAAATTGTCTTGATATGTAATTGTATAAAATATAAAGTATTATTTTTTAAAAAGATTCATATGTGGGAAAGTGGATTTAGAGATAGAAAGGTCTTAAGAGACCATAGAGTTCTACCAATGTATTTTCATGTTGAGAAAAGAAAAAGATGAAATGATTTGATCAGAGTCATAGCTAGAAAACATTAGGCATTATTTGAACTTAATTTTCCCTTATTCTAAGCTATTCAGAGTGACTAAGTTATTCACTGCCCTTATTAGAAAAAATAATCATACCCATAGTTATTGCTGTTGTTGTTCAACAGTGTTCTGAGTCTAAAGTTGTGAAATTCTAAATTGAAATCTAGCCTCAGAGAACTATTAGATTGTGGTATAAGAACGTAATATAAATAAGATTTGAATTGTGAATTTTTTCTTTCTAATCCATCAATTCTTTATATACAGACTTAATTATATCATCTTTTAAAATCCTACCATTTTATATCATAATTTTACATTTAATTAATATTTACTGAATTAAATTTAATTCAGTAAAAGAGAACCCTCATTATAAAATGCCTCTGAGTGTTTGAAAAGCATAAGAACATAACCTTGGATAAAAAAAATATAAATATTTTTATATTTCACAATCTTTAGAAGTTTTGCTTTGAGGGGCGAAGCCAAGATGGCAAAGTACAGACATTACTTTCTGTGATCTCCTCTGACCTTTCAAACCAACAGCAGATTAAGCCTCTAAACTAGTTCTGAAGTCAAAGCACCCACAAATAGTTGGAGTATAACACATTCCCAGAAGAAGTTACCTTGGAAGAGCTTCAGAACAGGTCTGTTTTAATTGGGCAAGGGAACAGTCTGCCAAGCCCAGACAGCAGTGCAGACAGGGTAGGAAGCTGGACCAGGACTCAGAGCATGGCAGTTTCTAAGCATCTGGGAAGTTTCTGTGAGCCTCTTGGAACACTCTGCCCTGATTGTGGGCAGTGCTTTGGCAGATGTGCCTTCTGTAAAAGGTAGATTGTAAACCGCTGAGAATGCCAGACCTGGCCCCTATTGCCCAGCACCGAAGTCAGTCAGCTGAACTTCCCCAAGGCAAATTAGAGCAGCTGTCCCTCATTTGCTTTAAACAGACCTCAAGCTTTAAAAAATGAATAAAAAACAAAAAAAAGAACTCTCACCATAGACAGCTTTTATGGAGAAAAAGAAGGGCAGACCTCAGATCCTGAGGTTCCTAAAGGGAAAGCAACTCCAGAGGAAGCCACAAAGGGATAAATGAGTTGGTCCCCATTTCACAAGGTTTTCCTGGAAGACTGCATAAAGAATCTCAAAAGAGAGTTAGAAGAAAAATGGGGAAATGAAGTAAGATCAGTGCAAGAAGGATACAATGCCCCACAAAGAGATATGAAAAAGACACCAATTCACTGAAAAACAAAATTGGTGAAATGGAAAAAGAATGCAATGAACAAAATAATTCAATTGGCCAACTACAAAAGGAGCTAAAAAAAAAGGATAACTGAAGAAAATAATACACTAAAACTTAGAATTGAACAAATGGAAGTGAATGAATCAATAAGACTTCAAGAATCAGTCAAACAAAAACAAAAAAAATGAAAAAATAGAAGAAAATGTGAAATATCTCCTAGGAAAAACCAATGATCTGGAAAATAGATCTAGGAGAGATAATCTAACAATTATTGGACTTCCTTAAAGCCATGATGGCAAAAAAAAACCTAGACACCATCTTATAGGAAATTATAAAAGAAAACTGCCCTGATATTTTAGAATCAGAAGGTAAAAGAGTCATTGAAAGAATTTACTGATCACCTCCTGAAAGAGACCTCAAAATTAAATCCCCAAGGAATATCATGGCTAAATTTTAGGACTATCACACCAATGAAAAGATATTGCAAGCAGCTAGAAAGAAAAAAAATCATATACTGAGGAGCCATAATTAGAATCATATAGGATTTATCAGCTTCCACCTTAAAAGATGAAAAGGCCTGGAATCAGAAATTCCAAAAGGCAAAGGAACTTGGATTACAGCCAAGATAAAACTATATAGCTAGAATGAGCATTATCTTTCAGGGAAGAAGAACATTTAATGATATAGGTGAATTTCACCTATTTCTAATGAAAAGACCAGATCTGAACAAAAAATCTGACCTCCAAACAGAATTCAAGAAAAGCACAAAAAGGTAAAAAGGAAAGAAATCTTGAGAATTATATTTGTATTATGGGTATGCTTAGAGAATGTGGGTAAAATTTGATTTTACTTTGATAATATGAAAAATAAACTAGAAATAGAAAGGGAATCATACTGAAAAAAAGAAGGTAAAATAAGGTTAAAAAAGGAGGTAAAAATAAGGTAAAATCTCATGAAGAGGGAAAGGAAACCTAATATAATTGAGTGAAAGAAGAGAGGAAGATGAGCATTGTGTGAATCTTATTCTCATCAAATTGGGCTCTAAGAGAGAATATCAGACAAATTTGGTTTCACAGAAAAAGTTGTCCCACCTTATAGGGAAATGGGAGGGAAAGGGGGAAAAGAAAGGGAAAGACTAATAAAAAGAAAAACAGAAATATTATAGGAAAGGTATAAAAAAGAGAGGCTGTAAGGGGGGAGAACTGTTGGAGGGAAGTGGTCATCAAAAGCAAAATACTAGAGAGGAGGGAAAGGGGAAAGGAAAGACAAAAACATAAATTTGGGTAAATAAGATTGCAGGAAATAAGAATTAGTTATTTAACTATAATGTGAATAGGATAAACTCTCCCATAAAATGGAAGCGGGTAATAGACTGGATTAAAAGCCAGAATCCTACAATATGTTGTTTACAAGAAACACATCCAAAGCATAGAGATACATACAGAGTAAGGTAAAGGGCTGGAGCAGAATCTATCATGCTTCTGATGAACAAACAAACAAACAAAACAAAAAAAAAAAAAAAAAAAGCAGGGGTAGCAATTCTGATCTCAGATCAAGTAAAAGCAAAGATATATCTAATTAAAAGAGATACTAAAGGGTATTTTACTAAAGGGTACCATAGATAATGAAGCAATAAGAATACTAAACATATATGCATTGTGATGTAGCATGGAAATTCCTAGAGGAAAAATTCAGAGAGGTGAAAGAAGAAATAGACAGCAAAACTGTACTAGTGGGGGATCTCAACCTTGCTCTCTCAGAACTAGATAAATCAAACCACAAAATAAATAAGAAAGAAGTTAAGAAGGTAAACAAAATGGTAGAAAAGTTAGGTATGATAAATATTTGGAGAAAATTGAATGGAGGCAGAAAGGAGTTTACTTTTTTTCTCAGTGGCTATCGAACTTAAACAAAAATTGACCATGTGTTAGGGCATAAAAACCTCAAAATCAAATGCAGAAAGGCAGAAATAGTAAATGCATTTTTTTCAGATCATGATGCAATAAAAATTACATGCAAAAATAGACCAAAAATTAATTGGAAATTAAATAATCTAATCCTAAAGAATGAATGGGTGAAAGAGCAAATCATAGACAAAATTAATAATTTCATCCAGGAGAATGACCATAATGAGGCAACATACCAAAAATTGTGGGATACAACCAAAATGGGTATTAGTTAATTTTATATCTCTAGGAGTTTACTTGCATAAAGTAGAGAAAGAAAAGAACAATGAATTAGACTTAAAATTAAAAAGGCTAGAAAAAGAATAAATTAAAACCCTCATTTAAATACCAAATTGGAAATTCTGAAAATAAAAGGGGAGATTCATAAAATTGAAAATAAGAAAACTATTGAATTAATAAATAAAACTAAGAGTTGGTTTTATAAAAAAAAATCCAACAAAACAGATAAGCCTTTAGTTAATTTAATTAGAAAAAGGAAAGTAGAAAATCAAATTGTTAGTCTCAAAAAATAAAAAGGGAAAACTTTCCACCAATGAAGAAGAAATTAGAGCAATAATTAGGAATTACTTTGCTCAACTTTATACCAATAAATTTGACAGTCTAAATAAAACGGAGGAATATCTACAAAAATATAAATTGTGCAGATTAACAGAAGAGGAAATAAATTTTATAAAGAGCTCCATTTTAGAAAAAAGAAATAGAACACGCTATTAATCAACTCCCTAAGAAAAAATCTCCAGGGCCAGATCGATTTATACCCTAATTCTACCAAACATTTAAAGAACAATTAACTCCAATACTATATAAGCTATTTGAAAAAATAGGGAATGAAGAATTGTCAAATTCCTTTCATGACACAGACATGGTACTGATACCTAAACCAGGTAGGACGAAAACAGAGAAAAAAAACTATAGACCAATATCCCTAATGAAAAAATCTTAAATAAAATATTAGCAGCAAAATTACAGAAAGTCATCCCCAGGATAATATACTATGACCTAGTAGGATTTATACCAGGAATGCAGGGCTGATTCAATATTAGGAAACTATCAGCACAATGAACTATATCAATAACCAAACTAACAAAAACCATATGATTATCTCAATAGATGCATAAAAAGCATTTGATAAAATCCAACACCCATTGCTTTTAAAAACACTAGAAAGCATAGGAATAAATGGACTTTTTCCTTTAAATGATCAGTAGTATCTATTTAAATCCATCAGCAGCAAGCATCATAAAATATCAGGAGTGAAACAAGGCTGCCCACTGTCCCCATTACTATTTAATATTGTATTAGAAATGTTAGCTTTGCAGAAAGAGATGAAAAAAGATTAAAGGAATTGAAGTAAATAATGAGGAAACCAAATTATCACTCTTTGCAGATGATATGAAGGTATACTTAAACAACTCTAGAGACTCAACTAAAAAACTACTAGAAACAATTCCCAACTGTAGCAAAGTTGCAGGATACAAATAAATTCACATAAATCATCAGCATTTTTATATATTACCAACAAAGTTCAGCAGCAAGAGATACAAAAAGAAATTCCATTCACAATAACTGTCTATAGTATAAAACATTTAGGAATCTATTTGCCAAGGGAAAGTCAGTAATCATGCCCACAAAACTACAAAACACTTTCCATACAAATAAAGTCAGACCTAATTGGTTGGAAAAATATCAAGTGCTCATAGTAAACTGAGGAAATATAATAAAAGTGGCAATGCTACCTAAATTAATCTACTTATTTAGTGCCATAGCAATCAAACTCCCAAGAAATTATTTTACAGATCTAGAAAAAAATAGTAGCAAAGTTCATCTGGAAGAACAAAATGTCAAGAATTTCAAGGGGATTAATAAAAAAAATGCTGATGAAGGTAGCCTTGCTGTACCAGATCTAAAACTATATTATAAAGCAGCAGTCATCAAAATGATTTAGTACTGGCTAAGAAATAGAGTAGTCAATCAGTGGCATAGGATAGGATCACAAGATAAACTAGGCAATAACGATAGCAATCTAGTGTTTGACAAACCCAAAGACAAACAGAAGAAATTAGGGCTTGACCTGCACCTAACACCACATACTGAGACAAGAGTGATATAAGCAAATTAGAGGAACATAGGATAGTTTACCTCTCAGATCTGTGGAAAAGGAAAGAATTTATGTTCAAAGAACTGGAACTCTTAAATGAACACAATAGATAATTTTGATTATATTAAGTTTAAAAGTTTTTGTATAAACAAGACTAATACAGACAAGATAAGGAGGAAAGCAATAAATTGGGAAATCATTTTTACATTTAAGGGTTCTGATAAAGGCCTCCTTTCTAAAATATATAGAGAATTGACTCAAATTTATAAGAATTCAAGCCAGTCTCCAATCTATAAATGGCCAAAGGATATGAACAGAGAAAATTTCAAATGAAGAAATTAAAACTATTTCCAGGCACATGAAAAGGTGTTCCAAATCACTATTGATCAGAGAAATGCAAATTAAGACAACTCTGAGATACGACTACACACCTGTCAGATTGGCTAAGATGACAGGAAAAGGTAATGATGAATCTTGGAGGGGATGTGGGGAAACTGGGACACTGATACATTGTTGGTGGAACTGTGAATGGATCCAACCATTCTGGAGAGCAATCTGGAACTATGCTCAAAGAATTATCAGACTGTGCATACCCTTTGATCCAGCAGTGTCTCTACTGGGTCTGTATCCCAAAAAGATCTTAAAGGAGGGAAAGGGACCCATGTGTTCAAAAATGTTTGTGGCAGCCCTTTTTGTAGTGGCTAGAAACTGGAAACTGAAGGGATGCCCATCAATTGGAGAGTGGCTGAATGAATTATGGTATATGAATGTCATGGAATATTATTGTTCTATAAGAAACGACCAGCAGGATGATTTCAGAGAGGCCTGGAGAGACTTGCATGAACTGATGCTAAATGAAATGAGCAGAACCAGGAGATCATTATACACAGCAACAAGACTATATGATGATCAATTCTGATGGACATGGTTCTCTTCAACAATGAGATGTTTTGAACCAGTTTCAATTGTTCAGGGAAGAAAGCCATATTCACCCAGAGAGAGGCCTGTGGGAACTGAGTGTGGACGACAACATAGCATTTTCATGCTCTCTGTTGATGTTTGCTTGCATTTTGTTTTCCTTCTCAGGTTTTTTTGTTTGTTTGTTTTTTTCTTGTAGATCCGATTTTTCTTGTACAGCAAGATAACTGTATAAATATGTATACACATATTCAATTTGTCATATATTTAACATAATTAACATGCATTAGACTACCTGCAATGTAGGGAGGGAATGGGAGGAAGAAGAGAAAAATTTGTAACAAAAGGCTTTGCAAGGGTCAATGTTGAAAAATCACTCATACATATGTTTTACAAATAAAAACCTTAATAAAAAATGAAATTAAAAAAAGAATGTTTGCTTTGATAATTCATGATTACCTAATGTACCTTATCAGATAAAAAATCAATTAACAAACATTTATAAAATACCTATTATGTGCCAATAATCATGCTAAGCATTTCTCATTTAATCCTCACAAAAAGCCTAGGAGTTAGTGCCATAATTATCCCCATTTTACAATTGAGGAAACTGAGGAAGGCAGGAGACTTGCTGAGGTTCACACAGCTACTAAGTGTTTAAGGCCATATTTGAACTCAGTTATTCCTGACTCTAGCACTCTATGTATTATACAACATCATGAATGCTTTAGAAAAGTAGAAAATGGTGCTTGAGCTCCATCTTGCAGTAGAAGAGAGAGATTTTATGAGGTGAAGAAAATGACAAGAATATATGTTCCTGGAGATAGTCAGTGGAATGATATGAAGATGAGAGTTGAAATTCTTTATTAAGAAACAACAAAGAGAGCAGGTCACTTAGTTGAACCACAGGATACAGAATATAGGGAGGAATGTATAATGAAACAGAACTAGACTTAAAAACTAGAAACTTAACAACTAGACTAAAAATAATATTAAAACAAGAAGACAATTTTCTGATCAATGATGTACCATGTTCAGGATATGTGGTTTATGGGTAATACTATCCATATTAGTTTCTTCAGTAGGTAAGGCCACGGGTATTCAATAAACAATCTAATCACAAATACATTAATATTGAGAGAATAAACAGAAATCTAGTTGTCACTTTAAATTAGAATACAGGCTTCTTCAGAACAAGGGCTATCACTCTTCGAATTTGTATTTTCAGCTTCAAAGACTAGATCATTGATGTTAGATTGAAATAAAAAAGGGTAGTTAAGGCTTACATAAGGATCTCTACAGACTGTGTATTGATTTAGAAAGTCACAAGTTATCATTAACTATATTTTATTGTATTTTTATTATTTATTATTTTTATATTTTTAAATTTTCAATTGTATTTCCTAATTATATATGTATATATTTAAATATAATTATAGGTAAATATGTCCCATTTATATATGTAATATATACATATGTATATGTGTGTATACATATATAGTCAGTAAGCCACATATGTTATATCTCTGTTCTATTGCCAAAACTTGAAAATAATTTTTTTTCATTTATTGAACAATGACAAATATTGGTGAGATTATTTTATACATGTGTATATACATATAAAACTAAGTCAAAATCTTGCCCCAATTCTGGCATTGAATAGAAAGCTTTATGCAGAAGTAGAAGGGGAGGGCAAGGACTTTCTGCATCCCTAGTCTTCCCATCCTTATGAATGTGATGTATGCCATGCACAACAATTGTGGTATAGATGTCCATCCCACATGTAGCCACTGAAGAAGATTCTGCTAAGGAACAGCAAAACTAAACCAAATAAATTGCATTCAACCAACATTTATTAAGGGTAATTATTATTAATATAATAACATCATTATACTTACTGTTAACAAGTATATGTGCTATTTGGGAAACAAAATAAGAGGAATAACTTATAGCTCCCAACTTTAAAAAACATCCATTATGGGCAGCTAGGTGGCACAGTGGATAGAGCACTAGCCCTGAAGTCAGGAAGACTTGAGTTCAAATCTGTCCTCAGACACTTAACATGTCCTAGCTGTGTGACCTTGGGCAAGTCACTTAACCCCAACTGCCTCAGCAAAAAAGAAAAAAAATGAATTAAAAAAGAACATCCATTATAATGGAACATAGGGAACAAAAGTCAGAGAAGAGACATGTCCATTTATAAATTGTATGTTTTGCTCTCTACAACTGTCCTTTCACTATTGGCTGCTACTGTAAAAATTTACTCTTTTAGGACAATTTTAAAGATAGTTACTGAAAATAGTAAAGGTCTGTCTAATATCATGAGGTCTATGCTTTGGAGAAGAGGACCTATTGCCTATTTCTACAGGAAGAAATGGGACCACTAAAATGATTTCTTTTTATGAAACTGTCCCTTTTTATAATATAATATTGATGGGGCTGATGCATGCTTCTCTGGAATGCTGACCTATTATTTCCCTTTCAGCACTAGAAGCTGGTTACTTTCTAAAGATTTATGAAGAGTTGTTTTCAGCAGGAGGAATTTTGTGGGATTTTTTTGAGTTTTTGCAAATTGGAAGGTGATGAAGATATAATGGAAGGACCAGAGTTCTGGGAGTCTCTAAAAGAAAAGCAATATTTTTTAAAAAGATTTAAAAGAGGGAGGTTTTTTTTTTATTGAATGGAAAATGACTCTGGATTTTTATAGGAGTCTGATTATTGGAATCTTTTTTGCATGTTTCTCAAGGAATTTTTCTTTATAAAAAAAATAAAAAAGATTCAATGCCCATGTTGTGTGGTAGGCAGCCAGAGTTCATAAGATGACAGTTAACCCATGGAAACATTCATCAAGGGGTGTTTCCACTGTGAAATGTATTTTAATATATCCCGAGTGTCTTATGTAATAAAACTAGAGCAATTCAGAGACTCTCCAGGGATTATGTGAACAGAGGGAAAATGTTTTTGTTTTTGTTTTTCTGAAAAGCTAGATGTTGGAAAGCAAGGAAAGTCAAACTGAGAACATCCAGTCCCCAAATCCAAAATAAAATGAATAACCCCTTTTCTTCTTCCTCTTCCCTCTTTCAAACTTTGCAAAATTCTCATCTTCCTCCTTCTGGAGCAAAAGGGCAAAAATTTAAATGAGTCAACATGTGGTTATGTTATGTATATCTTACAAGTTGACCCAGATATAAGCAAAATACTATGGAAAAACTCTAGTCCCCTCAGACACTTAAAACTTCCTAGCTGTGTGACCTTGGGCAAGTCACTTAAACCCAATTGCCTCAAGAAATAAAAACAAACAAAAACAAAACAAAAACAAACAAACAAAAAATTAAAAAAAAAAACTCTAGTCCAGGGCAGCTCTTTCCTCTCTCTACTATATAAATTAAGATTCCTGAGACAACATGGATATGTTTCGGTTGTGAAGTTTGTTTCTGTTTGATTTTATAATAATTAAACAAAATACAAAATCCAAGATGCCTCAAGGAACTTTTCTCTCATTCTCTTCTATCTCTCTGTGCCCCCCACCCATCTTCTTAGTATTCTAGAAAGGATAATTACTGACTTAAAATTAAACTTTAAGGATAAGTCCACTATTATGAAAATAATGACATGCTTTAAGTAAATATTAAATCTCTGCTTTCTGTTATCTATAGGAAAAAAACCTTTTCCCCTTAAAAATAATATGTAATGGGGCAGCTAGTTGGTGAAGTGGATAGAGAAGCAGCCCTGAAGTTAGGGGGACCTGAGTTCAAATCTGCCTTCAGTCACTTAACACTCCCTGGTTGTGTGACTCAGGGCAAGTCACTTCATCCCAATTGCCTCAGCAAAAAATAATAATAATATGTAATATGAGTTAAATGTTTTTAAAAATAAGTTTATTAATAAATGCATTTAGCATATTACTAATGGAGAAAAATAAACAAACAAACAAACATAAAAGAAAGATCTTGAGAAGATAAATGAAAACTAAACCAGGGAAGACATTGAGAAATTTCAGTCTGGTAAAGTCGTCTGTTTGCATAAATTTTGTGTGTTGTTGCTTAACTAGAAAGAGGGATTATGTCAACAAAAATTCATGGTAAATTAAGAAAAAATAGTGCTATTTGATTGACCTGGGAAGTCTCACATGATGACAGTGAATTGAGAGGAGTTGGGGTGGAGAAAAGTCCAAGTTACTGGACTTCATTCAAAATCGGTTTATTGGAATCAAAACAATCCAGCCTGCTCTGCAAAATTAACATTGTCCCTGTCTGGGTGATACCCATGACTGTGAGAATATATAAAGAAGAGAGATCCAGGCCAAAGGGAAAATTTGAAAGAAGAGAAGTATTTAGAACAAATATCTGTAATATAAAATCACTTGGGGTGCAAACATTCCTCAAATAGTTGCAAGAGAATGGTGGGAGTTTTCCATGAAAAGCCCACACTTTTTGTGATTTCTGCTTTTCTAGAAGACTGACAAAACCCCAGATGCTGCTGGAACACTGAGTATGTGGCCCTCGGCATTTTTTCAGGCTGCTGGACTAAAACAGATAGAATTATATGCTGTTTGACAAGGGCAGGATTTGGCTGGACTTTTTGTCATGCCCTAATTCTTTTAAGTTTTAAAATTTATTTTAATGATGTGCACATTATAAAATTTGTTTGAGCTTTTCTTAAGACCTCATGGTGAAAGATATTTTAAAAGGATGTCACATGTAGTCATCTCAAAATTTTCCATCTGGGGATTATATGCTTTATACCTAATAAGCATAAATTTTGTTTGCTCTTCCCTTGTGCTTCTCCAAATGCTGTGTTTCAGATAGTTTGGCTAGCTTTCTGTATCCAATTTCAAAGCTATGTAGAAGGTGTTAAGGAGATTTTAATAGACTCAAGGAACTAGCCTTGTAGTAAACATCCAGGGCATTTTCTCCACTCAAGTCTACATCTGAAACTTTGTTTTGACTCTGTGTTCTTGAAGGTCATGTCAACATTGATCATAGTGCTAAACTTAGAGTCATGGCAATCTGAATTTTAATCTTTTTTCAGACATTTGAGGGTTTTATCTCAACCTCAGTAACCTCATCTGTTAAGCCATATTTGGTTGCCATATTATTCTAGATGATGCAAATATAAAAAGGGAGAGTCCCTGGCTTCTAGAACCTTATATCCTAATAGGTAGACACAATACATAAAAGGAAGGGTAGTCAAGGAAGAGAATTTTTCATTAATAAGTTGTTGAGGTCAGAGGAAAGGGTAGCAATTTAGAGTAAAGGAGTACAAAATGGACAATGGGATGAGATGTGAAGCATATCTGATTCAGCCAAATATGATAGGATAGGTGAGTTTATACTTACCCATTTACCAATCAGGACAATTCAGCCCTAAGATGGGAACCCAAAGTTCAGTAAATTAATTCCCCCAAGGAGGGAAAGACAGAGAGGGCATGGTTTCTTTAAATATTTAAGATCTGAATTCAAATCTGAGCTCAGACACTTATTGATTATATAACTATCGACAAATTATTTAACATTGTTCATCTCAATTTCCTCATCTATACAATGAGCTGGAGAAGAAAATGGCAAATGTTTCAGTATTTTTGCCAAGAAAATTCCAAATTGAATCACAAAGAATTGGATATAACTGAAAAATGACTGAATAAAACAACAATAATTTAAATTTGATTACTTAAAAAATTAAATCTTTATGATGTGTTTTGCAGATTTTTAAAGTGTTTATATAAATAATAGTTCTATAAATGACAAATTCCACTTGGAGTCAAGTCTATAACAGAGCCAGGATTCCAAGTGTGCAGTTAAGGGTTCATCCATGGAGAAATTTGAAAGTGAAAGGGAAGAATTTTAGAGTCAAAATCATGCCAGACTTATCTAGATGGAATCATAAACCTTGCATAGGACATGCCAGACCTATTTTTTGAAAGTGGAGTAGATAATCAAAGGCTGCCATCTTCTCAACTAAGCCAGATGCTGAAGATGGAAGTGATGTAGAAAAAGTAGTTTAAGTGGAGAAAAATCTATACTTTCCAGTTTCAGTGAAAGCTTTCATCTGATAAAATGTGAAACATTTCTGAACACAAAACATTCTATAAGACAATATTTTATATTTCCACATGTTATAATTTTGAAAAGTTTTCATATGCATTATCTCATTTAATCTTTTCAAGATCTTTTAATTTTTGAGATCATTTAATTGCATTTAATCTTTACAATAACTAACCATGTAGCAAAGTATTAGTATTCCTATTTTTTAGATGTAGAACCTGAGTTTCAGAAATGTCATGACTTGCTCAAGGTCACCTGATTAATAAGAGGAAAAGTCAGTACTTACAAGCCCAGATCTCCTGTCTCTAAGTCCAGACCTCTTTGGATATTGTTACTCATTCTGAGCCCTAAATCACCCAACTAGCCTAAATCTTTTCACTTTGTTATTTTCTTCTTTATTATTTTCTTCTTAAAGTGTCTCTGAATCAATTTTAAGACGGTCAAGTAACTATATATAAACCCTGATGTTTCAGTCTCACTCACTCAAGAAATATTTGCTCTGAATAAATGAGCTTATCCTAAGGTTTCTTGAAAGAGATAGTGATAGCACCTTATACTTTTTGAATATCTTTAGGTCGAGAGAAAATATAGGTTAGAAATACAAAAATAATTATCTCATCATATGCATTATCTTTTAAAAATATTTTCTATTGATACATTCTTTTTCAATCAACTACATTTCCACATATATTTCTCTAAGAAATATTCTCTAAGAAATCCATAATGTATAACAATTTTTAAAAACTGAAGAAACACCCATTTAGTAATATTAGCCAAATTTGACTTTCTATGCAGAGTTGAATATTTATACGCCTCCATCTCTGCAAAGTAATGAGGGATATGGCTTTTCATCTTACTTTAGTATTGTCAGATTGGTTTTTACAATTTCAGAATGCTCTGTTTTTATTGTTTTTCTTATCACTTGTAATAGTTATTATGGATCATCTTTCTTGGTTCCATTTACATTCTTTTGCATAAGTTCATATAAGTCTTCCCATGCTTCTTAATATTCTTCTTAATCATTGTTTCTTATGGTACAGAAACATTCCATTGCATTCCTCTTTTACCACTTTTTTGGTCATTGCCCAAGCTGCTTTATGGCACAAAGAATAGAGTGGCAGGTCTGGAGTCAGGAAAAAGATCATATCTACAAGTTTAAATTCAACCTTAGACACTCCCTTCCTAGGCAAATCATTTAGCCTTGTTTGTGATCACTTCCTTATCTGTAAAATGAGCTGGAAAAGAAAATGGCAAACTACTCCAGTACCTCTGCTAAGAAAACCCCAAAAGGAGTCATAAAAAATTGGACATGACCAAAAACATGATTGAACCACAAAATAGTGATGTGCTCCACTTTTAATGTCCAAAATATGTCCATAAAAATTAACTTTACAAACTATCTCAGTGTTGTCTTTTAGTCAGACCAATTGCTAATGTTCTTTCATTACAACAACATGATTATCAGAGATCCTATAAATAAGATGTCCATTAATTGTAATGGTTTTTAGTGACAAACATGAAAAAGTATGGAAGGTAGACTTTAAGAAAGGGTATGGAATGTCTAACAGAAAGACATTAACTATAGACAGTTTGCTAAAGAGAATTGTAAAAAAAAAAAATGCAGTGTTAGGCCCCTAACTAATCAGCTAATTATGTAGTTAGCTTATTTTTACTTTCTTTTTATAATTTTGTAAAATAGAATTATTAGTAATATATGGAGATACTTCTGGGGGTAGAACCAAGATGGCTAAGTGAAGCCAGGAAGCTGCTTGAATTCTCCTAGTTTCCCTTGAAAACCACATAAAACCAAGCCTCTGAAAAGAATCTGAAGGATTGAAACTACTTTTCAGCTAGAGATAGATTGGAAGAACTTCAATAAAAGTCTGTCTCACTGGGTGGAAGAGGTGCTCAGCCCACTTCAGACAGAATCTGGGAAAGCCACTGGGAGGGCTTTATCACAGAGATTTTTTTAAAGAATTACAAAAGAAAAAGGAAAGAAAATGAGAAAAAAAACAGAAAAGACCATAGAAAGAAAGCTATTATGAGATTATTTGTTTATTTTTTTAGTGAAAAGTTACCCTGGAATATACAATGAACTAAATTTGGGATTGAGACACTATAATTACTCACTGCTACAGTAGTTGGTTTTTTGGCATTTTTTAGCTTTTGAGGAAATTAAAAATTAAATGCTTTGATCAACATCACATTTCAAGAGTTGCTTTAGAAAGAATAAAAGTCTGTTCTTTTTGTATCTAACCTGACACACATCATTCACGTTATTGCTTAAAAGCTTTTAATAGTTTAAAAGTCTGTATAACTCATATTGTGCCCAGGAGTTCTGTTCTAGTGCATGATCTGCATTATTCATCTGGATTTTCCTGGAGCAAATGGGATGTGCCAGAATGGCAACAGATGTGTATGCTGTATCCTGAATGAAGGTGTAGACCTAATAAGCCACACTGATTCTCAGAAAATTTGGAAGCTCTGTCTTTATTCCAAAGGAAATTGTAGTGCCAAATACAAATCTTACCTATCCCTGGTCTCACTCCCTACACAAAATTTTTTCTGACCTAAAACAGTTCCTTGCACATTTTAGTCACAGGAATTATTTAAGTGAATGACAGCCTCGACCCACAAAGATCTCTTCCTACTTAACTCCTTTAGAATTTCTTATAGAATATAAATAAATTCCTTGCAGGCAAAATCTTTAATTTTAATCATCATTTCCTAAAAATGTAGCACAATGCTAAACATATGGCACACATGTGATGAATGTGTGCTGCTTAATTATTATCTAGATAACTCATTTGGCTTTTATAACATAATGCTTTGTTTTATTATTTGATTTTTCATGTGTTTATATTTTTCCCATCAAATAGATTTCAAGTTTCTTGAGGGCAGCAATAGTTTAATTTTTGGCTTTGTATTTCTACTGCCTGGTACATATTCTTTGTTTTCAAAGAGGACCAATAACATCATGCATCTTGATTCCTACATGAATTGGATTTACGTGAGGAAGAGTTGCATAAAGTTGTCAGCCTCAGTCTCTCTCCCAGAGTCATTTAAGTATAAGGCAGGACAAAAGACAAGACAATTGGCAATGGTCTAGAAAGCAGTGGATACCCTTGGCTTCTTCAGTTTCTAGCCAAGCTCCAGGCATTCCATGGTGAGTGCTTCATGTGCCTTCATGGCCAATAAAACCAATTATTTTCATTCATCTATTCCAGGGGTATAGGGAGCTGGGGAGACTTTACATGCTTGGAGTAGATACCCCCCTACCTTGCCAATGGGTTTGCAGCCTTTAGGTTATCTTCAACCTTTTTTAGTCAATTTGCCTAGAAAGTTTTACTGGGATGTGACTGTGGCACGTGAAACCACACATAAGAGTTAAGAAAAAAAGTAGATACCAAGGGTAAATGATGGGGTATTGGAGTATTCAGAGAGGACTAGACTTCCTATGTGAGGGTTTGCCAAGCCCTTTAAGGGCTGCTCATACTATGCATGTAATAAATGTTGTTTTATTGATTGGTTTTTATCTGAACCACTGATTTGGCATTTATCATATGTTTTTTTTTTCTTAGCTTTTCATGTGTGGGCTTACAATAGGCTTACATTCTCTAGTAGGTACTTAAAAACAAAGACTATTTTATTTTGTATTCTTTGTATCATTATTATCACTAGGACTTTGCCATGGTAGAATCATAGAACAGAATATGAAGTAAACTTATAGATTCAGTCTATTCTTCATTTAATAGATTAGGAAACTGGGGACAAAAAAATCCTAAGTGAGCTACCTAAGCTCACAAGGCTAATAAATGGCAGTGTAAAGAAAAAAAAAAAGAAAGAAAATCCAAACCTAACTCCCAGATCAGAATTCTTTATATGTTACCAAAGTTTCTTCTTTCTAGAAAGAAACATTTATTGATTCAATGATTTGTCCTATTTGACAGTAGAGAATATTCCTTCCCTTTCATCCTTGGAACTCCCAAACCCATTATTCTCTTTGAATTATATGCATAGCTTTGAAATTGTTAGAAAAAAAAATTAACACTTTTTACATCTCCACATCACCCTCAGGCTGCTCTTGGGTGACCAAAACAATTTCCTACAATGCCACTTGTTCTGGGTCTGCACTCTCCAGCATTGTGTTCCTAACATTTCTTTCCTTTCTTTCATTAAAATCTTACCTGGTTCTGAGTTTGTTTGCTCATTTTATTTGCTTGTTTTATTTTTTCTTTCTTTTAGAACTGAGGTAACTGGATAGTACAGTTGTTACCTGGAACTGGGAAACTTATGTTCAGAACCAGAATCATAACATTATGTGACCTTGAGCATCTCAATTAACTTCTGTCTGATTTATCCCTAAGAATGACTGGATAAATTTTATTGTTTTATCTCCCCCACTCGCAGACTAAGTTACTTGGTTTCATATCCATTCTTTCCCATATGAAAATAATCGTTAAAAGGAACCAAATTAACTACACACATACACACACACACACACACAAAGACAAAATAAAAACAAAAATAAACTCTCCTGTATTCAGAATAATAACTACATTTATATACAGATTTGCAAGACATACTTGAGCATTCTTGAGTTAGGGGATTTCCTCCATGCTTATACACAGACTATCTTCAATATAAGCAATGCACAAATAGGACAATATACTTATTTCCCTGGTATGTGCCTTGTTCTATTCTCTGACTAGATACTTAGCTTAAGCATAGCTCTCGGGCTCAATTGGAGTGCATAAAATTATGTACCCTAGCATAAGGAAATAACGAGAGAACACAAGAAAGCATGAAATCAGATTCAGATTTTTTTTGCAGCCCTACTTACTTGCCTAATAGGGAAAATAAAGCATTGTTTTTTAACGTTATTAGTAGTCGTAGCAGTAGCATTTTAATGATAGCACTGAAATATTGTTGGCAATCATTTCCAAGAGATTGTTGGAAATTCTTCTGGGTTTATATTTGAGGAATCTCTATCGCCTTCTCATCCTTCTACAATGCATTCTTTGCTCCAACTTGTGCTACTGAATTCAATGTCATTGGAGTTTTTGTCTTTTAAGAAATGTAGATTAAAAATACTGCTCATTGTGTGTAGTCCTCTCATTCCATTTTCTCAATGGTAGCCCCTCTTCAGATTTATAATAAAATGAAAACATGAGTGGTAAACCCTTTTTGAGTCAGCTGCAGCTGTATTTCCTACAGATAACATGTTGTCCCAAATGAAATCAGCTCAAAAAAAAAGAATCAAAGGTTATGACATTTAACATAGAATGCCCAGCTCTCTTGAGTAGCAAACAGAGGCACTATTCTCTTGAATATCCATCCAGAAACGGTGACCTTCTCTATTCAAGAATTTCTTTAGGCTGATCTTTTTGGTTTGCGGGGTTTCTTCCTGAACATTTGTTCCTTTGAATTTGCATTTTTTTCTCATCATTTACAAAATGTTCTGTTCTTTTTTTGTTTCCAATGGGGAATGATGTCTTATGCTGATACTTTTGGCACAATTGGTATACGTCAGTATCCATAGAATTCAAGGATGGCACAGAAATTATGACACCATAACTGGTATTCATGATGTTTTCCACTCTGTTGGATGAAGTATATATTATTCTGATTGTGAATCCCTTGGGAAATCTCTTAAGAGGATCTTGTTACAGCTGAAATAAAAATAGGATTGCATGTCTAAGGTTTGTTATTGTTCTTCAGGAGCAACATTTTTTAGGATTTTCTTTAGGATTTCTTTCTTTAGGATTTTCTTGGCAAACATTGGAGTGATTTGCCATTTTCTTCTCAACTCATTTTACAGATAAGGAATGATGGCAAACAAATCTAAGTTACTTGGTCAAGGTCATACAATTAATAAATGTCTGGGCTATATTTGACTTCAGGTCTTCCTGACTCTATACCTGTTGCTCTAAATAATGGGCTGTTTAGTAGCCCATCGTGTCTAAGGTCACTAAGGTAATAAATGGAGTTCTTGTGACTACCTCAAGATCACACAGGTAAAAAGCAGTAGAAATGGAATATTTCTTGCCTAAGTTGAATTTCATTCAGGGTCTTCCTAACTCCAGGGCCAGCACTCTATTCCCTTTACCACCAAGCATCTAAGTATACCATATCATAAATTTAGAATGTGAAGAAAAATTAAAGATCAACAACTTGTCAAACCTCTTGTTTTAGAGGCAAAATGATGAGATCCAGTATTAGAGATAATATAAACATTAAGAACACTATAGAAGAAAATTTTGATAAAATCATACTTTCCTACACATTTTGAAAATGATAATACAGAAGGGTGAGTAGGAGTCAGTAGCATAGATTAGTGTGTTGAAAGAAAGAACTGAAGGACATCAAGAGGTAAGATTAGAGAGAGGAAGTCTCTGGACTCTTAAATCAATATTACATTGAGAAATTGGAATTGAGTGAAGAAAAAAATGAAAGGTATTATTAGGTTATGAAAGAAAAAAGACAAATATTAACAACAATAACAACAAAAAAGGACTGTCTTTGAAACTTTCATTTATCTTTCAAATTAAAAGTTCTATTTTATGTTTCTGTGATTTTGAGCATAAGAAAACAGAGTACCAAGCTTGTTTCAGCTACAACTAAGCAGTGTCTATTCTAAAAAGTCAATATCTGAAATATTAATTGTTTTAAGAAAGTTTGTTTTTTTCTTTTTCTTAGTTATTAAAACACAAAATCAAAGCAGTGGTGTTTCAGTAAACTGTTAAAATAATTGAGAAAAAACAAATGAGAAAATTATTGTGTTTTTTATATAAGAAAAAAAAGTCTTTTGAGAAAAGTGATTAGTTTTATCAATAAAATATGGGGAACAAGAAAGCATTGTATGGTGAAACTTTTAAAAAATTAAGCCCAGTAAGAACCTATGGAACACTAAAATAATTTAATTTATTTGATACTATCTTCTCTTTTCAGCAATGTTGCATATTTTCTACATAATATCTTCATATCTTTAATATATGTCTATGAATTAATATCTATAAGTAACATTCAAATCTTGTCTTTTCTGTTATTATCATAGAAAATTCCAGATGAACAGAAATGATTTATATAGTACATTATATAGCACTGACACAGTCACCAGTCAAATCTAACACCCAAAATTAGATGTGGTATTTTTTTTATAAAGAAAAGCTATTAACTATTGTAATAAGGATTTCTAAGTAAATTATAAAAATGAAAATGACAATCCAGGCTAAGAACTGAGGTAAAAATGTAAGTTTTCTATGTATGATAAAGCAGAAAGAACAAAAAAGCATGGTAGATCTGAGGCAGTGTAATTTAGAGACAGTAATGCATTTGGAGTCATATGACATAGGTGATACAGTGTACAGAGCATCAGACCTACAATCAGGAAGAACTGTGTGACTCTAGACAAATCATTTATGCCTGTTTGCTTTGGTTCCTCGTGTATTAAATGGGCTTGAGAAGGAAATGGCAAACTACTCCAATATCTTTGCTGAGGAAATCCCAAATGAGGTCACAAAGAGTCAGACATGACTAAAAATGAATGAAATAGAAAAAACATGGATTTAGATACAAATTTAGTTGTTGAATAATCTGTGTAACATTGGGAAAAATCATTTAATTTCTCTGAGCCTCATTTACTCATCTATAAAATAAAACGATTGCACTAAATGCCCTCCATCATGTCTTGTAACTCTAAATCAGAGGTGGGAAACTTTTTGTTTCTGCCAAGAGCCATTTGGATATTTATAACATCATTAGTTGACTGTGCAAAATTATCAACTTAAAAATTAGCCTACTATATTTGGTCAAACATTTAATTAACTTACCCCTAATGTGATGGCTTTGATGGTTTCGCAGGGCCACACCAAATGATTTCCCAGGCATTTTACTTTCAGCAAGTTAAACATTCCCCAGCTGTGCTCTAAATTGAGCATCAAATTCTATATGCAAAACTTATAAAACTTACTCTATCATTGTCATGTACAAACAGCTGGATTATCTAGAAGAACTAATAAAAGGAAATCTATAAATTATTTTGAGACATCTTGATGTTATAAATAAGTTTTCTATATAATCAAGTTATGATAATTGGTTTTTACCAAGAGCTTAAAATGAAATAGTTCTGAATCAGCTAATCAGACAAAAAAACCAAATCAGCCTATAGTTATAGATAAACTATGCAATGTAGAAATAACTGTCTGGATAGCAAAGAATTCATTTCATTCAATTCAATTCAATATAGTTAAATGCAACAAGCAGTTATTTAATGTCTACAATGTGTTAGACACTATTCTAGGAACTTAGGGATATTTTAAAATAACATTAATGAGCCCCTATACATAAGAAGATTATATTTTAGTATTTTGCATATGATTATAAAAGCTGCATAATGTCACATACACACAAAAAGCAGAAAATATTGAGGAATTCATTGTAATGAGTATTAAGTACATTGCTGCCATAATGATTCTTACCTTAGGAACATTGTTGAGTTGTAAACAACCCCAGTTATATAAGAGAATTTATACCAGTGCAATCCAACTCAAATAAAAATCAGGGCCACTAAACCATACAAAAGATCTCTCCAACAGCAAACTGATTTAGAACATCACATATTGACATTACTTACTTTTTATCATATTTATATTTATTTATTTCCTAATGACATTTTACTCTTGTTCTGCATTGGGACTACTGAGGCCTATATTTGACATTTCTGACAAACCCAATTTTCATTTTAAAGATAGGGAGAATAGAATCCAAAACATTAAAGGAATTTGACAAAGGTTATATGAAAATAAGAAATAGATCTGACCATAAAAATCTGTTTTCATTCCATTGTTCTTTGTAAGACTGATTCTATATAATACTAATCCTATTAATACTATTATTAATTCAGAGTAAAAAAATCAAAAAGCTTTGCTATTTAGGATGACAACTGGTTAAAAGATAATTGGTATATACAACAGTTGGTTATATGATTTGATTTTTTTTCTCTACCATGCTAACTTGACATTTATACAGACACCTGATGGCAGAAGGAACTTCAATTGGTAAATCTTGAAAAAAATTTCCATTGGTATGCTAACCATTTGATTCATCATGGAATCAGTTAACCAAAAACCTTCTTCCTTTGTAATGTCACTCATTATTCTTATTGGAACCCTAACCTATTAATAAAAAGTATATTAACTTACCCAAGAACTGTGTGTAAATAGTTGTAAAAATTTAACCACATTCCTCCATTTGAAAATAATATTATTTATAGACAATCTATAGGCATATTGCTCTAAAGTGGTTTTCTAGTAGTGAAGATGAATTTGCCACACGCTCTCTTTCAGTGCTTCGTATGATCTAATGGCATACATCTGTAAGACGGCTGCTCAGGGTTAGCTTGCTACGGTCTGAAACATGAAACAAAACATAACAGGACTCATATGGAGATTGAATTGTGTAGACTGTGTTACCATTACTTTCCATTGAGTTGTATCTTGTGGAACAGAATTTAAAATTCTCATAAAAATGAAGGCAAAATAGCACAATTCTCTGGGAGCCATCTCCCATAAAGACTTGAATTGAGTTTATAGTCAAGTTCAAAATCAATTTAAAATTGTTTGACTGAGTCTCAAAGCATGAGTTTTCTTAATGCTATTTATAGTCATTTCTAAGGAAATACTTTTTTATTATATATGTCCTATTTGGAATATGTGTGTATGTGTGTAAAGTTAAAAAGAAGGATGAAGACTAAAGAATAACATGATCAAGATAGAACCAAATTCTAAAGTATTTGTCAAATGATTTGCATTTGAACTATACTTTTTTTTCTTTAAATTTTAGACCTTTCCTGGGAAGATGGGCAGGTCCAGACTTCTGATTTCATTGCCATAGGGAACTCTAGTAGGGAAATTCTTTCAACTTAATGCAGAGAGTTGAAGTGTCTGCAAATTTGTCTTATAGTTTGGGAATATTAAATGAGATTCTGAGAACAATTTGCCCAATGTCACACAATTAGTATATTTCAGAGGCAGAACTTAACCCAGTCTTCTTGACCCTCAGATTGAAATCTATCTGCATATCAATGTAACATTTTCATCATTTCAAGTTTAGATTATTTTGATTTTTTTGTTTCTGTTTGACAAATCCAACATATCTAAATATTCTTTCAGATCTCTTAAGACTGAAGACTTTCTTTAGAGAAAAGAGCATGTATTTTGGCACAGGGAAAAGAATACAAATAACAAAAAAAAAAAAAAAAAACCTTGGGTTTGTTTCAAAATACCAAACCCATGAATTATGGATCTGTTCTAACTTTGGCCACCCAAGCCTATTGATTTTTTCTGGATGTTATTTAAGATGGGAATTTTTGTGACATTCTGGTGAGATGACACTGATGACCAAAAGTTTTCCATATTGCGATTCAAAGTTCTTTTTTGTCAAAAGGTTTTTGGTGGTTGGCAAAAATTAGATAGTATGAAATGGCAAATTTTTGCATGGCTGTGACCCTACCTTAACTAAAGCCAAATGTAGTCTAATGACCTCTAAGTGAAAATTATCTTATTCAATTCAGTTTAATCAATAGTTATATTTTATCTGCTCTATGCAAGATATCATCACTAAAGAAACAGAAAGATAAAAACAACATGGACCATTTGCTGGGTATGTGAAATGGGCAGATTCTTGTCCAAGTACAGACTAGACCAGAAAGCCTCTGAGCTCTTTTCAACTCTGAGATTCTGTATTCCGTCACAGAGGTTGCAAACAAGTAGACAAGGATAAAACATATTTGTAAATAACTATAATTAAAGATATATTATAATTAAGAGCATAAAAAGGAACAAACTGGAGTCACTTGAGAAATCCAAAAGGAAAAGATTACTTCTAATTGAGAAGTGATCAGAAAACTCCTTATGAAGGTCATAGCATCTGTGCTTGACTTTGAAGATGAAACATTTCATGGGGAAAGGCGCTGGGTGATAACTCATTCTATCAAAGGAAGACAACATGTATTACTAATACACAAAGGTGTGAAAGGACAGAGGGAAGAGAATGATCAGTTTTAGAACATAGTAAAAATTCTAATTGAGAAGTGATCATAGAAAACCATGAAGAATCATAGAATCATGTTGAGGGAAGAGGAAAACAACTGAGAATGTTATCAAGAAAAGAGATATAAGATATGTTATGGAAAAGTTAAAGAGAGGGACACCTGAGAAGAGGCATTCAGATTTGGTAATTAGATGGTCATAAATGACCCTTCAGGAAGTCACCTCACTAAAATTATAGAAAGTGAAATTAAATTGTTTTTTTTATTTCATTTTTATTTTATTTTAATTTTTTATAAAGCTTTTTATTTACAAAACATATGAGTGACCTTTCAACATTGACCTTTGCAAAAAAACTTTTTTTCCCAAGCTTTTCCTTTCCTTCCCCCCACCCCCACCCCTAGATGACAGGTAATCTAATACATGCTAGATAGGATAAATTACATGACAAATACAATACATGTATACATATCTATACAGTTATCTTACTGCACAAGAAACATCAGATCTAGAAAGAGAAGAAGAAAAAAACAACCTAAGAAGGAAAACAAAATGCATGGAAATATTCACAGAAAGCATTAAAATGCTGTGTGGTGGTTCACTCTCAGTTCCCACAGGCCTCTCTCTGGATGTATATGACTATCTTCATCGCTGAACAATAGGAACTGGTTTGAATCACATCATTGTTGAAGAGAACCATGTCCATCAAAATTGATCATCGTATAGTCTTGTTGCTGTGTATAATGTTCTCCTGGTTCTGCTGATTTCACGCAACATCAGTTCATGCAAGTCTCTCCAATCCTCTCTGAAATCCTCCTGTTGGTCATTTCTTACAGAACAATAATATTCCATAACATTCATATACCATAATTTATTCAGCCATTCTCCAATTGATGGGCATCTTTTCAATTTCCATTTTCTTGCCACTACAAAAAGGGCTGCCACAAACATTTTTGCACATGTGGGTCCCTTTCCCTCCTTTAAAATCTCTTTGGGATATAGGCCCAGTAGAAACACTGCTGGGTCAAAGGGTATGCACTGTTTGATAACTTTTTGAGCATAGCTCCAAATTGCTCTCCAGAATGGTTGGATCCGTTCACAGTTCCACCAACAATGTATCAGTGTCCCAGTTTTCCCACATCCCCTCCAACAGTTATCATTATCATTTCCTGTCATTTTAGCCAATCTGACAGGTGTGTAGTGGTATCTCAGAGTTGTCTTAATTTGCATAAGTGAAATTAAATTGTAAAATGTAAAAAAGTATTGAAATGGTGAGGCAATAAGTAACAGGAAGTAATATATACCCCCTTTTGGTAGATGTTTGGTAATGAAGATAAAAATAGATATAAGGCAGTTTGAATAAGGTAGCAATATCAAATGAAAGTATTTTTTATAAGAGGGGAAACTATGTGCACTTCAAGGTAGGGGAAAGGAGCTGGTAATAACATTATTATATAATATTTTATGGTTCACATTTTTGCTAACAGCAGGCAAACCTTTTAGATAAACTCTGCAAATATCACTATCCCCATTTAACAGATGAAAAAACTGAAACACAAAGTGAGTAAATTTCTAATTTTCAAGGTCACATAGTAATTATCAGAACTAGGACTTTAACCCAGAGGGGAGGTTACGTGATGCTGGAAGCAGTCCAATAAATAAATGATGGGATACTGGACTTGGAGTTAGGATTTAAATTTCAACCATGTGCCTCTTGATGACTATGTTTCTTCATCTTCAAAATGCAAAAGTTGGATAAAAAAATTTTAAGAAGCACTTAGTAGATGATTAATCTGTCCTAGGCTCTGTGCTTCATGTGTTTTAAAGTTCAATTATTCATTCAAACCTATGGTCCCATATTGTAAGTCTCAGAAAAAAAGTATTTCCAGTGCATCATATTTTAAAAAAGAAAATGAGAGAAAAGTAGTGGATAAGGGGAGAGAGAGGACAGAGACAAAGACACACAGGGAGATAGACATAGATAGAGAAACAGAAACAGATACAGAGAAACAAAGATAGACAGGGAAAGAGACAGAGACAGAGACAGCGAAAACAGATTATGGATTCCTAAGAAAGAGAGAACAAGAGGGATGGGATGAAAGATGACATCAATTGTTCCATTCCTGAGTGGCTGAATCTGAGCAATAATGTAATTATCAAATCATTATATTTTATTTTCATTTATCTGTACAACATATTTAATATGTATTCAATACTTCGTCCTTGAGCAATCTAACATCATTTAATAGCTTTCATGTGATAACACTCAACATAGATGCCATGTACTTTTCATATGTCATTACATTTTTGCTGTTGGTCTAACAAATTTGTAGCTTACAAGATCATAAATCTAGAACTGAAAAGGATGTTAGAGGCCCCTAGTTCAACACCTTTGTTTTGCATATGAGAAAACTGAAAACCAGAAAAATTAGGTGACTTAAAATCATTCACACCATATATGAAAGATTCAGAATTTGAACCCAGTACACTTGATTCTAAATCCAGTTCTTTCTATTCTAATTCCACTTTACTATAATCTTAAATAGTCTAAATATTTATTAGAGGATTAAAAATGTTAACAAGAGGCAAAAGTTGATCTAAAGTGATGGAACAACTTGAATGTTTTCATTCACTCCTCTGATATCATAAATTTTTGAAGATACAAAGGTATTGCTTGAAAAGAGGAGTGTAACACAAAAAAGGTTAAAAAAGACAAATACCAAAGCAAAAGATACATTACTTCTGGATGAAAAATTATTAAAACAATGTTGAAAACCCCTTCTGGTGGAGGGGGGGTGGGTATATGGCCCAACATACTGGCTAATTTATTTTCAATTAAAGTCATTCAGAGAATTTTAGTTGAAAGAGTCATCAGAAGCCGTTTAGTCTAACCCATGCCTGGCCAAAAATTTTCCCTATAGCATTATTAACAAAAATTCCACTACTTTTCAAAGGAAAGGGAAGAGGAAAGGAATGAGCATTTATATAGTACCTACTATGTGCCAGACACTAAGTAAAGTACTTTATAAATATTGCCTCACAACCACCCTGCAAAGTATATATTATCCCCATTTTATTAAGGAAACTGATGCCCACAGAGATTAAGTGACTTGCCCATGATCCAATAGAATGTTAATGTCTGAGACCATAGTTAAACACTGGTCTTCCTGGCTCCAGAAATTATTCCATATATTGAAATACCTAACTTCCTCTCCTCTTACTTTTGGGCCAATCTAATTGTTAAATAGTTCTTAACATAAAGCCTAAAATGCTTTTTCTGCAAGTTTCATGTATTGCCCTCTTTGGCCAAGCAGTACGATTCTAAAATCTCTTCCACATGGCTACCCTGTAAATACTTAAAGACTATAATCATGTTCCTCCTGTGTTTCCCTCTCTTCAGACTCACTATTCCCAGTTCTTTCAACTAATTCTCATATGGCAGGGTCTCCAGCCTTTCGACATACTAATTGCTTTCTCATGGATACGCTCCAGTTCATCTGTGTCCTTAAAATGCAGCACCAAGAATGGAACACAGTACTCCAACCAAGTAAAAATACAATTGTATTTTTACCTTCCTTATGCTAGGAAGTAAATAAGCCTTTAAAAAGTGATTACTATGTACTAGACATTTTGAAAAATGCTTTATAAATATCTCATTTAATCCTCATAACTTTTCAAAGTAAGTGCCATTATTATCCCCTTTTTACATTTGATGAAATTGAGGCAAAATCTTGCCTAGTATCACATAACTAATTTGGAGACAGGATTTAAAGTTGTGTCTTCTTGATTCCAGGCCTGGTACTTTATCCACAGCACTACCTAGCTACATTATAATTTCCAATACAACCTAGGATAGCATTAAGATTTTCATGTACTATTGACTTATACTGAGTTTGCAATCCATGAAAATTCCTCCATCCTTTACACAAGATCTGTAATTTTATAAGGTTAATTTTTTGGATACAAGATAGAACTTCATATTTACCCTATTAAATCTCATTTTATTAAATTCATCCTGTAGATATGCCTTGTCACAAGTTTTCCATTAAAGTAGGAATTAATCCCAAAGTAAGACTTGCTGAAAATCTAAGATACGTTTCAAGAACTAGTTGCAATGTGAAATGTGTTATTTGAGACTCACCCAATTGAATAGAGTCAAAACTGCTATAGGGGTCATTGAGGTCAGTGAGTGATTAAATATATGGAGGGAGAGAGAATAGAGTTGAAGTCTAGATGAACAAAGACTTGGGTTGATTCTATAACTATCCTGAGAACTGGAGAAAAGGAAATGCTCCCCCCCTTCCTCCATTAAACCCTGACCTTCAGAATTCTATAATCTAAGATTTAACAAGCCATAGAATGACAGAATTGAGAAGGAAAAGAATTGATGAAAAAGATAATATCCCAAATCCATAGTGTAGATTAAAATTACTTTAGTTAAGAGGAAGAATGAGCTACAAAGTTCTTTTTTTAAATTATATTTTTTTTAAATTATTTAATATTTCCCCATTAGATTTAAACCTTTTTTTTACATTTTTATAGCTTTTGAGTTCCAGATTCTCTCCCTTATTCTCACCCCTAGTGCTCATTAAGAAACCACATGTAAAGTTTTGCAAAACATTTCCATAAAAGTTATCTTGTGAAAGAAAGCACAACCCCCCCCAAAAAAAGTCTCAAGAAAAATAGAGTAAAAAATAAATAAAAAGAAAGAGAGAAATGATGCTTCAATTTGTATCAGGCACAATCACTTCCTTCTCTGGGTATAAATAAGATTTTTCATCCTAAATCCTTCAGAGGATACATGATTCATTGTACTGCTTAGAATAGCAAAGTTCTTCATTGCTGATCATCTTGGAACATTACTATTACTTTGTATATAGTATATTTCACTTTGCTTGAATTGCTGGAGGATTTTACAGGCTTTTTTTTTCCAAAAGCATTTTGCCCATCATTTCCCATAAAGCAATAAAATTCCATCATAATCACATACCAAAATTTATTAAGTCATTCCCCAATTGATAGGCATCCCCCCAAATTCCAATTTTTTGCCCTGAAAAGAGAGCTGCTTCAAATATTTTTGTACATATTGGTCCTTTTCCTTTTTAAAAAAAAATTCTTTTGGGAATCATGCCTAGTAGTCCTATTGTTATATCAAAAGATATGCAAGATTTTACATAGCCCTTAGGGCATAGTCATATCTTTTCATCATTTATCAATTGGGGAATGGCTCTTATTTTTTATAAATTTGGCTCAATTTTCTCAATAACTATATTTTCCCCCATTTGTTCTATTCTCTCTCTCCTTTCACTTTTTCCCTTCTCAAAAGTCTTTTGCTACTGATCACTTCCTTCCGCAATATGCCCTCTCTTTTATTACCTTTCCCCTTTCCAATTTCCCATTCTCCTATTTTCCTGTAGGGCAAGATAGATTTCTAGATCCATATTGAGTGTATATGTTATTTCCCTTTTGAGCCAAAACTGATGAGAGAAAGATTCACTCACTCATCCTCTCCTTTCCCTTTTCCTTTCCACTGTAAAAGCTTTTTTTCTTGACTTTTTATGACATAATTTATACCATTGCACTTCTCTCTTTTCCTTTCTCCCTATACATTCCTCTCTTACCACCTCTGTATCTGTCTATATGTACTCCCTTCTAACTGCCATAATAATGAAAAAATTCTAACGAGTTACAAGTATCATCCTTCCATGTAGGAATATAAACAGATAAATCTTATTAAGTCCCTTATGATATCACTTTCCTGATTACCTCCGTATGCTTCCCCTGAGTCCTATATTTGAAAAACAAATTTCCTAGTCAGCTCTGGTATTTTCATCATGAATGCTTGAAAATCTTCTATTTCATTGAATTTTCATTGTTTACCCTGAAGGATTATATTCAGTTTTAGTGGGTAAATGATTCTTGGTTACAATCCTAGCTCCATTGCTCTCTGGAATATCATATTCCAACCCTTCCAATCTTTTAAAGTAGAAGTTGCTAAATCTTGTGTTGCCCTGACTGTGGCTACACAATACTTGGATTGTTTCTTTATGGATGTTTGCAATATTTTCTTGCTGATTTGGGAGTTTCCAAATTTGTCTATAATATGTCTGGGTGTTTTTATTTTGAGATCACTTTCAGGAGGTGATTGGTAGATACTTTCAATTTCTATTTTACCCTCTGGTTCTAGAATAACAGGTCAGTTTTCCTTAAAAAATATTTGAAAGATGATGTCCAGGTTCTTTTAGGTTTTTTTCATCATAACTTTCAAGCAGACTAATAATTTTTAATTTCCCTTGGATTTATTTTCCAAATAAGTTGTTTTTTCCAGTGAAATAATATCACATTTTTTTCTATTTTTTTTCTTTTTGGTTTTACTTTATTCTATCTAGATTTTTCTTAAAGTCATTAGCTTCCATTTGCTCAATTCTAATTTTTAAGGATATATTTTCCTCAGTGACCTTTTGTACCTCCTTTCACATTAAGTCAATTTTACCTTTTAAGGCATTCTTCTTATTATTAGCTTTTTGTATTTCCTTTTGCACTCTTTCAGTTCTTTTCTCAATTTTCTCTCTATCTTCTTACTTGATTTTCAAAATCCCTTTTGAGCTCTTCCATAGCCTGAGACAAATTCTTATTTTTCTTGGAGGCTTTGGATATAGGGGCTTTGACTTTGTTATCTTCTTTTGGTTGTGTGTTTTGATCTTCTTTGTCACCATAGTAACTTTCTCTAATCAGAAACTTTTTTTGTTTGCTCATTTTCCTTGCCTACTACTCAGCTTCTAACTTTTTTTGTTAAAATAGTGCTCTGTTTCCAGGATAGATGATGCACTATCCCATCCTTCAATAGTTTTGTGCAGCTGGTTTTGTTGTTGTTGTTGTTGCTGGCACTGCTTTTTGATTGCTATTAATTTATTCATTTATTCATTTTTTTCTTATTTTAATACACATTGTTTTATGAATCATGTTGGGAGAGAAAAAGCAGAACAAAAGGCAAAAATAATGGGAGTGGAAAAAAAGCAACAGAAAAAAGAAGTGAACAAAGTATGTGTTGATTTACATTCAAACTCCATAGTTCTTTTTCTGCATGCAGATGACATTTTCTGTCCATAGTCTATTGGGATTGTTTTGGATCACTGAATCATTGAGAAGAATCAAGTCTTTCATAGTTAATCATCACACATTCTTCTTGTTACTGGGTACAATGTATTCCTGATTCTGCTTGTTTCTCTCAACATCAGTTTGTGTAATCTTTCCATGTTTTCTAAAGTTAGCTTGTTCATCATTTTTATAGAACAATAATATTCTATTACCTTCATATATTACAACTTGTTCAGCTATTTCCCAATTGATGGGCATCTATTCATCTTCCAATACTTGCTGCCATGAAAAGAGCTGCTACAAATATTTTTGCACATATGGATTCTTTTCCCTCCTTTATCCTTGTATTCTTGAGATACAAACCCAGTAGTAGCACTGCTGGGTCAAGGGTTTTCACAGTTTGATAGCCCTTTGGGACTACTTCCAGATTTCTCTCTAGAATGGTTGGGTTATTTCACAATTCCATTAACAATGCATTAGTGTCTCACAATTCGCACATCCCCTTCAACATTTGTCTTTCTCTTTTCCTATCATCTCAGCCAATTTGAAAGGTCTGAGGTGGTTCCTCAGAGGTGCTTTAATTTGCATTTCTATAATCAAAAGTCATTTAAAGCATTTTTATAAGACTATAAATAGGTTTAATTTTATCATATGAAAACTCTTTGTTCATATCCTTTGGCTATTTTTCAATTGGTGAATGACTTGTATTATTTTAAATTTGATAAAAAGTTATTTATCTATTTTAGAAATGAGACCTTTATCAGAAACCCTGGCTGTAAAAATTTTTTCCCAACTTTGTACTTCTCTTTTAATTTTATTTCTGTTGATTTTGTTTGTGCAAAACCTTTTTAATTTAATATAATTAAAGTTGTCCATTTTACCTTGCATAATGTTTTCTAGTTTTTCTGTGGCTTTTGCTCTGCTAATTTGCTTATGGCCTCACCTTTTATATCCAAATCATGTACCCATTTTGACCTTATTTTGGTATGGGCACTAAATAAGTAGACCAATTTAGACAGAATTGTCCGCCAGTCTATACATGAGCAATTGATATTTTTCCAATTGTTTAGATCTGATTTCATTTGTATGAGAAAAATTTCGTAATTGTGGTCATACAGTTCCTGGGTTTTTCTAAACTCATTATTTCCTATACCACAAAAATATTTCAACCTTATACTGAATATTTGTTTTAGTCTAAAATAATATTGATTAATATGGTTTTCTCTATTTTCTCTTTGGAATAAATCTACTTTAGCTTGAACTGTATTTGAGATCATGATTACTACCACCTGCTTTTTTACATAATAAATTCTACTCCTAATTTTCATTTTGTTTGTCTGTGTGAATCTCTTATTTCCTCTCCCTTCTGATTCCTCTATTTTATGTCTACCCACTACCTTGCCCTGCTATTACTTAATTTATCCCTCCCCTCCCCCTCTAAGGCTTCCTTTTTTATCTTCTCTTTCTACTCCTCTTTGTTTTCTTGTTTCTGTATGAATTTAAAAGACTTTTATAGGTTTGCAAATATGTGTGTATGTACATACATGTATGTTGTTCCCTCTTTTTCTCATTCTAATTAATCTACACATCCTTCTATAACCTTCCTTATTCTAGTCCTTCACCTTCTTATTTATTTATGAATTTAGAAAGCTTTTGTTCCTTCTTATATTCAGAGCTAATGTGAGTGGGGTTCCCTATACAATCCTTGGCTTATTCTCCCCTTTTATTTCCTTACCCTTTTAATAATTTTTCCCTAGCTCTCCTAAACTTCTTTAGGGTATCATCCTTTATGCCCATGTCATGTACCCATTTTGACCTTATTTTTGTATGTGGTGTGAGAGATAAGTCTATGCTGACTTTCTGACATATTTTCCATTTTCCCCAGGAATTTTTGTCAAATAGTGAGTTCTTATCCCAGAAGTAGGAGTTTGGAGGTTTATCAAATACTACATTACTATAGGCTTTGATTATTGTGTTGTATGTATCTACTCTATTCCACTGATCCACCATTCTATTTCTTAGCCAGTACCAAATGATTTTATTGACTGCTGCTTTATAATGTAATTTTAGGTTTGTTACTACTAAACCATCATCCTTTGTATGTTTTTTTTTCATTAATTCCTTTGATATTCTTGATCTTTTGTTTTTCCAGATGAATTTTGTTATTTTTTAAAAATTCTATAAAAATAATCTTTTCGCAGTTTGATTGATATGGCACTGAACAAGTAGATCAATTTAGTCAGAATTGCCATTTTTATTATATTAGCTCAGCCTACCCATAAGTAATACATGTATTTCCAATTATTTAGATCTGACTTTATTTGTTTTGTAATTGTGTTCATATAGTTCTTGGATTTGTCTTGGTTAATTGATGCCTAGATATTTTCTTTTTTCTATAGTAATTGTGGAATTTCTCTTTCTACCTCTTGCTGATGGGCTTTGTAAGTTATATAGAAATGTTGGTGGGTTTTGTGGGTTTATTTTATATTCTACAACTTTGCTAAAGCTGTTAATTATTTCAAGTAGATTTTTCGATAATTTTCTAGGATTCTCTAAGTATATCATCATATCATTTGTAAAAAGTCATAGTTTTATTTCCTCATAGCCTATTCTAATTCCTTTCATTTCTTTTTCTTTTCTTAATGTTAAAGCCGACATTTCTAGCACAATGTGGAATAATAATGATGATGATAGGCATCCTTGTTTCATCCCTGATCTTATTGGGAATGCATCCAATTTCTCTCTATTACAAATAATGTTTGCTGCTGATTTTAGATAGATGCTGCTTATTATTTTAAGCAAAATTCCCTTTATCCCTATCTAATGTTTTAATAGGAATGGGTGCTGTGTTTTGTCAAATGCTTTTTCTGTATCTATTAAAATTAGAATATGATTTTCATTGGTTTTGAAATTGATATAGTCAATTACAGTAATAGTTTTCCTGATATTGAACCAGCTCTGCATTCTTGGTCTAAATCTCACTTGGTCATAGTGCATTATCCTGCTGATAAATTGCTATAATCTCTTTGCTAATATTTTATTTAAATTTTAAGCATCAATATTCATTAAGGAGATTGATCTCTCTGTTTTGGTGCTTCCTGATTTAGGCATCAGTACCATATTTGTGTACAAGAAGAAATTTGACAGGACTCCTTCTTTACCTATTTTTTTTTCAATAGAGTTCACATAGTATTAGAATTAATTGTTCTTTAAATGTTTCCATCTGGCCTTGGGGATTTTTTGTTAGGGAATTCATTGATGGCTTGTTCAATTTCTTTTTCTAAAATGGGATTATTTAAGAAGGTATTTCCTCTTCTATTAAACTGGGCAATTTATATTTTTGTAAATATTTACCCATTTTGGTTAGATTCTCAAATTTGCTGCCATACAGTTAGGCAAAAAAGTTCCTAATTATTGCTTTAATATCTTTTTCATTGGTGTAAGTTCAACCCTAAGAACTGCTTTGTCTGTATCCCATAGGTTTTGGTAAAGTGTCTCATTACTGGATGAAATTATGGAATGTTTTTGTGATTTATTTGTGCAGATGTTTTTGAGATCCTTTTAGGGACCTGTCCACAACAACTTTTTTCAGTTCTGGAACTGGTAGGAGCTGAAGCCTCAGGAAGCTGCCACACTGTCTACAATTACTCTTTATTTGCTGGTTTCCTAATTCCTTCTCAACCTAGTGACAAAGCTTTTCTGCTAACCTTCTAGATTATCTTTGATGTCTCTGGGTTAAGAAGCCTCAACTCCCAGGGCAAAGTTCTAAAGTATAGGGGTAAGATCATGAATGTGATAAAGATAAGAAAATTCTTTAAGAGTTATCCATCCCAGGGGCAGCTAAGTGGCGCAGGGGATAGAGCACCAGCCCTGAAGTCAAGAAGACCTGAGTTCAAATCTGATCTCAGACACTTAACATTCCCTAGCTGTGTGACCCTGGGCAAGTCACTTAACCTCAATTGCCTCAGCAAAAAGAAAAAAAAAGAGTTATCCATCCCGAATAAAATGCCAAGGGAATAAACAACATTTTACCAAACCTAATACAACACCAAATAAAATGAAACTGATAAGTCAACATTTATTGTCTAAGATACACATGAACTTGTGTAATCATTCTCAATCAATAAAGCAGGGACTTTAACAATATTTTTTTAAATTATATAGTATGTTTAGAAGACTATTTATCTCTGTATATTATCTTAATGCTGACCAAGGTAATCATAAAATATTCTTTTTCAGTGGAAGATTGTGAATGTGATTTAACAAAATTTACGTTTCTTAATTTTCTTTGCTTTCAAATAGAAGATCAAAGCTAAAAGTTTTCCTTTAATGAAAACAACCTTTTCCCATTGTGAATAAAGAACTTTTATGCATGTGAATAGCATGAATGAGCATTGATTTCAAAATAAAAATAACTTTTTTTCTTAGAATGACTGAGTACACACACATATGTAAAATTCCATCATGCATTAGTAATAATTTCTGTAATATAGAACATTAATGAAACATAGAACTAATGAAACATTAATGAAGGTTTATAAAATGTTTTAAGTATATTGTCTCTTTTGAAATTCTCAATGGCTGTATAAAGGGGATACCATTATTTCTATATTTCACAGATGAAGGAATTGAGATACAGAGATAAGT
>JAJPUD010001112.1:76609-105268 GCA_023553655.1 Myrmecobius fasciatus
TGGGGCTTTAAATTTTTTCTGCCATAAGGTCCAGCATTCATTCTGTTCACTCTGCCATGCTGTTTATAGCAATAGGATGCAGTTCATTAATAATTTGTTTTTATCTGTGAAGGGTGAAGTCTAACCTACCCAAAAACAAAAAAGCACTGAGTGACATTCCAAACTAAATATTTGTAAATATTTGAAAAAGAATCATAAATAGTACACAATTCAATGCCTTTATTTTGACTAGAACAATATGTTTAAAAAAATTAATAATTGATATTCATAAGATATTTAGGTTTTGAAAACCAGTGCTTTGATAATTTTGAAAGAAAGCAAAAGGGGGAAAATAGAATTCACATGATCATAAGATTTAGAGCTGGAAGGAACTGTAGTTCATTATTGGACATATATTTGTCTATTGAAGGCAGTTTTTTTGTTTTTGTATCCTTAGAAACTAACAACATGCCTTGCACATAACAAACACTTATTAAATCTGTGTTAGATTTAATTTATTGAATTATTCTCCTCAAAGCAAAGTAAAACTCATTCTTTTTTTTTTTTTTTTTTTTTTTTTTTTTGCTGAGGCAATTGGGATTAAGTGACTTGCCCAGGGTCACACAGCTATTACATGTCTGAGACCAGATTTGAACTCAGGTCCTCCTGACTTCAGGGCTGGTGCTCTATCCACTGCGCCACCTAGCTGCCCCGTAAAACTCATTCTTAATTGACTTTGTACCTAACAATTTCTTACATATAAATTATCTAGGTAAAAAAGATAATTTTTATTACATAACAGTTCTCTTTTTTGAAATAAGTAGAAAATATTTATAAATCTCTCTCTAATCCATTTATTAAGTTTTTGGTTTAATTATGCAGAGTTGACTCTATTTAAATGAAGCTTATTTGTAAAAAAGCAATGCCCATTCTTTCATAATTATATGGTCTGAAGAAAATGTCTTCATGGTGTTCTATTGGCCAGTTCCTACCAGAACAAAAATAGCTCCAAAACCACCTGCAAGAAATAGAAGCAAATATTAACAGATGCTTCCATTCCCCATAACCTAGAAAGCTGTGCTAAAAAGACTATAGGATTTACTTTATTTAGTAACATCTAACCATTATCTTAACAAGTTAATGCTTTGAGCCAACAGAGCCACCACCAGATGGTTTTGGCTTTCTTTTTGACTTGGCTGTCTTATTGCCATAAGGATTTGTGGTCTTACAGCAAGGTCATAGAGTATATAATAACTTTATTAGAAAAGGGGCATCTTCTAGCCAAGAAAAGTGAGGCACAAGAAACCACAAACATAAATATTATACAAATTTATAATGACCAATGAACAATAGATTAATGAAGTATTAGAATAGCTATTCTTTGTTTTTTTGGCATGATGTCATTTAGGAATTTCTTCATGATTAGAGAAATAAAACTTCAATAACAAATGAGTCACAGTAATTCAGAAAGAATAGAGCGTGACAAAGAAACCATTATCAATGTTGTAACTGTATAGAGCCTGTTTCTATTTATAACCTAGTATTTTATTTGAGGATATTAAACTATTTTCTTGTCATTGTTGTTATCATTTCCTTCTTTTCCTCTTTTTTGATGAAATCCAGATAAAAACCACCCCAAAGCAAAGCACTATCCTGTCATTATTCTTTTATATTTAACATTCCATAAATCATTACAAGGGTATAGAATATAATTTCCATTTTTATTTGGATACATAGAGCCTTTTGTTAAGAAATTCAAGATCTGTCTTCTGTCTGAGAAAAACTGGTGAATTGTTTTGCTAATCATTCATGCATTACTATTAAACATTTACACTAATAATTATGGATCATATCCAGCCCTGCCAGAAGGTATTTTTTTAATGATTACACAATACTGGTCAGTAATATATTGTTATATAAATAGAACCTAAGAATATAAAAAGGAGTATGGAACCCTTACTGATTACTGTTGAGATCTTTTTCAATTTTTCCTATAATACAGTCCTGATAAGTAATGAAAGCATCCATGTCTTCATTCTGTTTTCTGTATACTCATAATTTGTCCATTTTAATGATTGGTATCTTCTGCATTAAGGCAGTTCCAGCAGATGAGGTATGGGGTTTTCTTATATACTTTTATGGTACCAAATACCCATAGTTTTCACTATTTTGTAGTATATGGTTTGACTCCTTCCCTTCTTTGACATTTATATTTAATTCTATTTAGAGGGGATGAGAGTGTATCTAAGTCTAGACCAACATTGTTGTGTTGAGGATATGTTTTTAAGTAGACAATGGTTTTCCATGTGGATATAAAATACTCTAATGTTTCATTATACTTGGTTCAATTGAATAATTGAATAAAGCTTCTCTGTTTAATCCTCTTCTTCCTCATCCTCCTTTTTTGGTATTATCATAATATTCACAAATTCCTCATTGGATTTCAGTGGGAAACAATCCTAGTACAAATTGCTATACTGATATTTTTTGAAATATTTATTTAATGTCCTAGGAAGGTAGGATATATGTTGGATCTGAAGTAAGAGAGGTCTGAGTTCAAATTCTTCCTTCAACTCCTTGTATGACAATTTTAAAGTTAGCATGTTTAAAGTATTAAGAGACATGATAGGAGAAAATATTTTTGCTTCCCTCTTGCTGAAAACAAAATGTACCCAAATTTCAAAGAAGAGAACAACCTTCTGCTTACCATGTGAAACCACAAACAAAACAGGGAAATGTTTGTTTAGTTCATACTAATCATCTCTTCATTTTGTTGACCCACAGATATGCCAAGCACAAGAAGTGATTGAATGAAATCATTAATGGGTGTAGAAATGCTTCATTTAAAATAGATTATTATATATACATCAAATTTAAAAGGTCACCAATAGAGGACATGATCAAAGTCAGCTTGTAATTAAAATGTTTCATTATAAATATAACTGTTCTGTTGTTCCCAGAGAATAGGGAAAACTGAAAGGACTGATTTGACAGATCCTGAATTTTTTTAAATGAAGTAGGTTTTTTCCAACATCCAAAAATCATTTGAACTAGTCTTATAAAAAAAAAACTCTAGTCCCAATTAGCTAGTCATTTAGCTGTTTCCTAGAGAAATGCAAAGAAATAAAATCAAAATATTTTATGAACACATACTAGAAAAGTTGATCAAGCTTCTAAGTCTGGAAGTTGAAAATATTCAATACAAATGTGGCCCTTTACAAAACTAGGAATCAATGGCTAAATGTATAAAAGCAAAGTCAGAGTCAAACTTTTATATCTTGATTATAGAAAAGTTAAAATTTCCTCCAGATATTCAAAAAATAGAGGTAACAGCCTTAACAAATGCTAAATCACACACCCAGTCAGGTTTGGGGTCAACAAATAAATATAAGCATCTCACTTTTTTGTATTATTGTGGGGAAAAATGAGTTTTTTCAAAAGCCATAAATTATAAAAAGTGCATTTATTTTTATATTTTTAAAGATTTAAGCAGACACATGGCTATCACACTTTTATTCAAGCTTGTCTAGTCCAATATGAATTTCATATTTCAAGAACTTAATATTGGTTTTCCTATAAAGTAGGGGAAGATATATATATATTTTAAATTTGAGTAATACTGCCTAAATATCTTTGAATATGGGAGGAGGTGAGGGAAGATGTAATAAGTCACTAGCAATTTCCCTTTCCTATGTTATATAGAGATGTTCAACTTGCTTTCCTTTTCTTTATTTACACAGGAGACATAAAATACAGCTATAGTCTCCATTGTATTCCTTGTAAGCAAAGAAGCATGGATTATCATTTCAAGTATTTTGTTTTTGTCTACTTCTCTAAAAGTAACCTTCTTATGTAGTTTGTTATGTAATGCTATTCGTATGAGAACAGTATTTCTTTGAATTATCAATATCACTGCTCTTGGTTTTTTATGTTATCTTAGTGTATATATATATGTATGTATATATGTATGTATGTATGTATGTATGTATGTATGTATAGGAAAGAGGTTCAATAATTACTTCCCCTAGATGGATTCCAGGAACCTATCTCAGAATGAGAGCCTTTGCTGAGAAATTTAAACTGATTTCATCCAAGTTTCTTCTGTACAGGTGGAGAAGGAAATAGGGTTGAATTTAAGGATAGTCCATTTTTCATAAAATGGACAAATGCCATTTCAGGATTTGTTTTTTTCTTTTATATGCAGTTATGTTGAAAACAGAAAAACAGATTTCTAAGATTTACATGCATGCTATTGCATAAGAAAATAACGACAATATATCACAAAATATGTGTACAAAGTGTTAGGGGAGATTAATTGTCATAATAAATAATGACAGTCAAGAGTGATCTAATGAAGTAGCTGGCCTCTGAATGAAGGAGACCTGGTTCATGTCTTGACTCTGATTCACACTGATTATTCAACCTTAGTCAGAATCCCTACAGAGCATTCCCTTGGAGTTGCAAGATAGATGACAATCTGTATTGACAGAATGAGTTACCTTACTTGGATTTCCCTGGACTAGTGCAAAAAGGGAAGGAAAAAATGGGGAGAAGATTAAAGAGAAGACAAAAGGGTAATTACTTAGTAAAAATGTTAATATAAATTTCAGATTCTTTTGAATTTGTTAAGATAGGAAATTCTGAAAATTATACAATAATAGTGCTGTCATGCACTTTATAATAAATTAACAATATTAATGAGAATGTCATAGATGAGTTACTGATTTTCACTGACGGAAAATTTTCCACAGTGAGTTCTCTCTCATGTTTATAAAATTATAAATCAAATATAAAAATAATAATAAGCAAATAACAAAAATGTAAAAAAAAAACTACCTAGGAAGCAACAGGGAGGGAGGGAGGAGGTATTAAGACAATTACCAAAAAGAAAACAAAAATTTTCACCATGCTAATTTTCAAAGATTAACAAAAAAATTTCATCAGTGCTAATTCACATATGCATTCATACATTTTATTTCAATATAAAGGTGGGATTAAAAATACCTTGCATGGCTCCTGAGTACAATGTTTGATTGAATCAAACAAACAAAAATATTGTTCTCAGTATCTATACCTTTCCATGAATCAATCAGGGTAACCGTATGAAAAACTCATTAACAACTAGATATAGTAATAGGAATATTGTATGATGATCAATTGTGAGTGACAAGTATTCTCTGTATTAGCTGAGAAAATTCCAAAGGATGTATTCCCCTCCAAAAAAAGAACTGATGGATTCTAAACATAGATTAAATAATACTTTTTAAAATTTATTTTTGTTTTTCTTTTGTTTTTTAGTCAGTGTTTTCTTTTACAATATGACCAATATAGAAATGTTTTGCAGGACTGCATATGTATAATCGATATTAAATTTCTTTTCATTTAAATGAGCATAAAGGACAGGGAGGGAAAGAATTTTAAAGTCAATTAAAAAAAATATCAAAAATTAATTTACATGTAATTGAAAAAATATTTTTTAAGAATGCAAGCTCCTTGAGGGCAGAAACTATCTTTCTTTTTGTATGTGTTTCCAGTGATCAGTAAAGTGTCTTGAAGATAAATATTTAATAAATGTATATTGGCTTATTGACTGGATTAGAAAACTTGAAGAAAAGGTATGAGTGAGTTGTGGCAAAAAAAAAGGAGATATCCAGGAAGGTCATTGTCTCTATAGGCATCTCCCAGAGAAGGATTCATACTAAGGGAAGTATTATGAAAGTTCAATTCATTCCTCAATTTCCCCTCCCAATACTTTTCTTTCCATAAACATTATATAATATAATGTAATATAATCTACTCTTTCATTACCTAAATATTTCCAGGAAAATGAATATCAGATTTTGATTTTCTATAATAATCTGCTTTTCTAAATAAAATATTATCTATTTATTATCATTATCAGCTTATATCATAAGTATTGGTAAAGCATGTCCTAAATTATTCCTTGCATTTAGAAATCATTGAATCAAAACATCTCATCTTAAAAGTTTTAAGTGGCTCCTAGATAGATGAAATGACTTCCCTAAGGTCTCATATTTAGCTAGTGGAAGAAAGAACAGAAATGTAAATTAATGAGACAAGAATCACATTCTGTTATCAGTTGATTTGGAATGTTCATCTCATTTTATAGATAACTGCATCTATTAACAAAAATATAAAAGAAAAGGAAAGAGTCAGAAGTATTATTATTTTGATTAAAATCATTTTTAAAATAATTATATATGAAAAATTGGGATCTATTTTTTCTTTGACAATACTTATCCCAATAGCAATACTTATTAACATTTTAAAGCAATGAAGTATATAACACATATGTACACACACAAACATCCCCCCAGCACACAGACACAGACACATGCACATGTATATATTTATATATATGATATAATTTATATATAAATTGTTCATTTGTTGCTCTTAGCAACCCCATGAGGTAAGAGTTATTTTTATCCTCATTTTACAGATGAAGAAACAGAGGCTGAGAGAGTTAAGGAACTTGCTTAGGATTGCTAGCAAGTATCTATGGCAGGATTCAAACTCAGTTCTTCCTAATTAGTAGTCCAATTTCCTATAGAATATATTACACTGCTGCCTTATACAATGATTTCTAAATGATTCACTATTTTCTCAATGTAGGCATTCCCTCCATTGAAAGAGAACATTAGCTTTTTAACTCTTTTGTAGACAACTTTCATATGTTTCAGTGAGCCTCAAAAAAATCATCATTTCAGGGTCAGTGATTTAATGATTAGGCTTTCTGCACATAGTAGGACTATAGTCTGTCCATAACAGACTTTATTGACTTCATTGAGAGCATCCTTTTCTAGGGGCACAAATGCAAATTCTTAACCATCCAAACAAAACTTTCCATGTAATAACTGTAAAAGTGGAAAGTATTTGGATTTTCTGTTTTGAAAGTTATACTTGTGATGAAAAGGTTCTCAAATCATTTCAGTGGAAACAGTCTATGTAGTATGAATATTATATAGAGAATCTGAGTGACAAAATGGTGGAATTTTTTTAATATGGCAATCCTCAAGCACACTTTGATTCCCATAACAATTAACTTTTATTTAATATATTTAGGGATTCACATCAATTCAAAATAATGATTCATGAGCCCTTCATCAACGTGTTTACTTTTATTCAGTGGATACAATTAGCTCAAAGCAAATGCATTTAATGGAAAACATAGAAAAGATATTTGCAATACAAAGTCTACCTTCTTAAATATCCAACAACATTCACAGAGATAACATATCCTGTAGAAAAAAAAATGGCAAATCACTAGAGTACTTTTTATATATATATATATATATAATATGTATCTTTATTTCTCAATAAACTAAAGCATTTTAAAAAACAAAATTTAAACTCATTTTGCATTGGCAAAATGTTTCATCCATATTGACTCAGAAGCCTAGTGACCATTAATACAGAAGTAATCCTACACATCTTCAGTTGCTAGCAAAACAAGCATTCAAAGGCTAATTGCTATGCAAATTTAGAAAACTATCCATTCAAGAGAAAGAATATACAAGGGCATAATGCATGAAAGGGTCTTGTATAAGGAATACATGTAGAAGCGAATATATGAATATCAATCCTCTTATACCAGAGATTCCTAATTTCTTCTAGTGATTTCAATATGCATCTCAAAACATGTCGGCTCCTTGCTGAACACAGCATTATTCCTGGATATTTTTCTCCACTAAATTTATTGGGTCAAGCTGTGGGGTATATTGTTCAATTACTCCCCACTATTCTTACAATATAGTATCCTACAGTCTCTTGGTTTACTGCTGTCAGTATGTCTGCTAAGTTGTTCATTACTCTCTATTTACTAGCTTCTTAGCTAATCTCTTCAAGATCCACCACATTATTTCAGCTTAAATCTGCTAGACTATAGTGGGATATAACTTCTCTGCAACAAAGGCTGGTTGACAGCATAGGTATTTATTGATCATTAAAAATCTGATCAAACTTCTTTGTTTTTGATAGATAATTTATGGTTTATTTAATTTCACTTTCTTACAATTAAAAAACCTTATTAAAATGTTGTATTTTTCATTACACACATTTTAAGATTATCCCTATTCCAGATCTTTCTTATAGCAAAGTAAAGCAATTCACAAAAGTAACAATAAAGTGGCTTCATCTGAAAATGCATACAATACTCCACATTGATAGGAACTAATCTCTTGATTTTTAAGTTTTTTTAATTAATAAATATACTCTCTTTTTTCCCATCCCTAAACAATAAAAAAGAAGAAAAAGTTTCTTTTGACAAATATGCACAGTTAAGCCAAACAAAAACCTTCCTTGACTGTAGATATAAAGATGTATGTGTAAATTCTCCACTACAAATTCATCTGTCAAGAGGTAGCTAATATATCACATCATCAGTCTTTTAGAACTATGAATTTTAATTGTATTGATAATAATTCTTAGAGTTTTCAAAGTTACTTGTGTTTATAGTGTTATCACAGAATCTTCTGGTTCTCTTTTCATTTTTTAATAAATTTTAAAGTCTTCAAACTTGTTGATTTTAATAATATTGATTTTAAAGTTTAATTGTTCTAATTATGTTTGTTGTGTTTTACATCAGTTTGTCCTTTCTATGTCTTTGAAGCTATTTCCTTATTTTTATAGTGCAATAATATTCCATTACATTCAAATATTAAAAATTGTCAACCATTGCTCAATTGATGGACATGTCCTTGGTTTCAAGTTTATCACAAAAACTTGCTACAAAAAATTTTCCCCAATTAACTGTTTCTCTCTTTATCTTAAACCTATTAGAATTTTGATTAAAGCTTTTTAATCTTATGTAATCAAAATTATTCCTTTTATCTTTTATGAGTCACTTCCTTGTTTTGTCATGAACTTTTATTCTGTTCCTCAATCTAATGTTCATTTTCCCCCATGTTTCTCTAACTTGTTTATTAAGAGACTTTTTTATATTTGGGTCATTGTATCCATTTGGAGCTTGGAATAACCTCTGAAGTATTGAACTAAATTTGATTTCTTCTAGACTGTCATCCAATTTTCCCAGTAGATTTTTTAATCAAATAGTGAGTCCTATTCAAGCAGCTAATAATTTTGTATTTATTGAATACCAAGGTACTAATCTATTCCACTGATCCATCTCTCTATTTTAATACAACATTATCTTATGACTGGTTGAGATCTATCATTGCTAGGCCCCTCTTCCCCCCTTCCAATTTCTTTTCATTATCTCCCCTATCATTATTGACTTATTTGCCTTCATATGAATTTGGTTGCTTGTTTGGTATGTCATGGAAGAAATAATTTACTGAATAAGTTAACTACTTTTGGTCACATCTTTTATCATAAATACCACATCCATCTATAAAAACCATCCAGAGTACTATTTGGATAAGACTAGGTAATTTCTTTTTGACCCCAGTGTTTGAAGGGTGGTCAAAGCTTTCTGTTAGAGATGACTGTCTAATGAAGAACTTTCCAAGTGTCACATTCCCAAGATCCTCTCTGAAAAAGCTTCAACTAAAACTTATCAAGAACAAAAGGGGAACATCTAGATGGTGCAGTGGATAGAACATCAGCTCTGAAGTTAGGAGGACCTGAATTCAAATTTGACCTCAGCTACTTATTAGCTCTATGACCCTCAACAAGTCACTTAACCATGATTGCCTCAAAAAAAAAGTAAGGGGGAAAAAACAAATGCTGGCTTAAAAGGAGAAATTAGAATTTTCCATCAGCCTTACTCAAATGTCTGTTTTTATTATATAGTATTTACCAACAGCATAAGCTCAGTGCTTTAGTGCTGTATTTTGGCTACTGAAAACCTCAGTCTCTCTCTATAACAGTATAACTCACAGCTCCAAGAACCTCAAATTAAGAAAAAAATGTTCCAATTTGACTGCAGTGCTCTCTATCCTGCCTGGTCAGGAAAGTATTCGGCCCACTCTACAAAACATGGATCATGCCCACCCACATGACAGAAAGACATTGAAAATGTGGATGGGGATTAAAAATGGGAGGCTGGAAGGGGTGGGCAAAGAGGGTTTTGGATTGGTTTAAATGAAGTAGGTTATAGCTTGGTGAATGGGAAGAGTTTCATGCTGATAAGAAAGAGTTAGAAATCAAGTTAGAATAGAGTTTAAATAGATGAACCAAAATGTGCCCCTACATACCCCACAACTTAGGAAGTTAAAGCTACATGACCACAGGAATGTCTAGTAAAAGAATAATGGAATCATAGCAGTCAATGGAAGGGAGAAGGAACTATGAGAAGGAAATTCTGATATAATTTACTGAGAACAGAAAAAATAATGAATAACACAAAGATTAAAGGGAGGGTGAGGAAAAGGGAAAACATGACCCCAGATTCCAAGTTGATAAGTAAAACAAAAGGAGAAATGAAGATTGTTTTACATAATTGTAACACAATAATAACTAGAATTTATAGTTTAAGATTTTCAAAGCACAGATATTTTCTCATTTTAAGTTCACAACAACCTTGAGAGGTACATGCTGTTACTATCCCTATTTTACAAATGAGGGAACTGAAACAGACTTTTAATGACTTAAGGTTTAATGACTTGCCCAGGGTCATAAGAGAACAGATTTAAATTCAGGTTTTCCTAATTCTAGTTTTAGCCCTTTCTCCACTGGATTGCCTTATATTTTAAAAGAAAAGAAATAAAAACAAAGAATGATGTAAAAATGAAGAAACGAATGAATGAATTAGCACAATAAGGATTTCAGATCCCTCAAAGATCACAGAACAATAGATAGAAACTCCCAGAATTGTATGAAAGGGAAATCAATTTTAAAAGAAGACAATGGGATAAGAATTTGATTTTAAATTGGAACTTTCCATCAAATGATAGGATTCAGAGAGATTACTTAAAGATTACAGATGTCCCAGAAAAAAATAATTCAAAATCTTGAATTTTATATTGAAGGAAATAGCTTAAGAAAACTGTCTGATTTTAAAAATAGGAGTCAAAGTATCAATAGATTAGATCAATAGACTGACAAAATTAGAAAAATTCAGTGACTACTATGAGCAATCAGGCTAATAATGGATATTAGGTATGAAAACAAGTTGATCTCAGTAGCTCATGACCATTTCCCACCTATGAAAAGTCAAAGAAGGAATTAAAATATATAAAATATATCTAAAGCAAATTGAGATATGCCACAATGCAATATCCAGAAAAACTATAATTAATCACCCATGAAGATAAATGTAGAAATCATTTCTGCAAAAGGAAAATTTTTAAAAAATCAAATTATCAAATTTTAAAAATTAACAACATGAATTCATAATTAAAAGAAATAAAAATAATTTCAAAACTTACATATTTTTATTATGGCAAATAATTACCCATAAAATACAATTTTATTCAAACAAGATATAGATATATTTTTTCTTAATGTATAATTGAAGAAAGTGAAACTAAGTAATCCATAAGTGATATGTTAAACACAAATTATTCAACCATTTAATTGTCAATTAATGTCAATTGCACAAAAAGTTATCCTCAATAATAGAAAAAAAGGATGTTCTATCATTCCTTTTATGAGACAAGTACATTCCTGAACCACAAATCAGAGAGGATTATTGCTCTACACAAATAAAGTCAGATTTAAATAATTGGAAAAATATCAAGTGCTCTTGGATAGGTCGAGAGAATATAATAAAGATGACAATACTACCTAAACTAATTTATTTATTTAGTGTTATATCAATCAAACTCCCAAGAAATTATTTTACTGACCTAGAAAAAATAACAACAAAATTCATCTGGAAAAACAAAATTTCAAGGGAATTAATGGAAAAAAAAAAAAGCAAATGACGGTGGCCTAGCTCTACCAGATCTGAAACTGTATTATAAAGCAGCAGTCATCAAAACCATTTGGTACTGGCTAAGAAACAGAGTAGTTGATTAGTGGAATAGGTTAGGTTCACAGGACAAAATAGTCAATGACTATAGTAATCTAGTGTTTGATAAACCCAAAGACTCCAGCTTTTGGGATAAAAACTCACTATTTGACAAAAACTGCTGGGAAAATTGGAAACTAGTATGGAAGAGACTAGGCAATGACCCACACCTAACACCACATACCAAGATAAGATCTAAATGTATTTATGATCTAGACATAAAGAATGATATTATAAACAAATTAGAACAATGTAGGATGGTTTACCTCTCAGATCTGTGGAGGGTGAAGGAATTAGTGACCAAAGAAGGACTAGAGATCATCATTAATCACAAAATACATAATTTTAACTATATCAAGTTTAAAATGTTTTGTACAAACAAAATGAATGCAGACAAGATTAGAAGGGGAGCAAATAAACTAGGAAAACATTTTTAGATTCAAAGGTTCTGATAAAAGCCCCATTTCTAAAATATATAGAGAATTGACTCAAGGCATTCTCCAATTGCTAAATGGTCAAAAGATATGAAAAGACAATTTTCAGATGAAGAAACTGAAACTATTTCTAGTCATATGAAAAGGTGCTCCAAATCACTATTGATCAGAGAAATGCAAATTAAGACAACTCTGAGATACCACTACACACCTGTCAGATTGGCTAAGATGACAGGAAAAGATAATAATGAATGTTGAAGGGGATGTGGGAAAACTGGGACACTAATACATTGTTGGTGGAACTGTGAACGGATCCAACCATTCTGGAGAGCAATTTGGAACTATGCTCAAAAAGTTATCAAACTGTGCATACCCTTTGATCCAGCAGTGTTTCTCCTGGGCTTATATCCTAAAGAGATCTTAAAGGAGGGAAAGGGACCCACATGTGCAAAAATGTTTGTGGCAGCCCTTTTAGTAGTGGCAAGAAACTGGAAACTGAATGGATGCCCATCAATTGGAGAATGACTGAATAAATTATGGTATATGAAGGTTATGGAATATTATTGCTCTGTAAGAAACAACCAGCAGGATGATTTCAGAGAGGCCTGGAGAGACTTGCATGAACTGATGCTGAGCAAAATGAGCAGAACCAGGAGAACATTATACACAGCAAAAAGACTATTTGATATTCAATTCTGATGGATATGGTTCTCTTCAATAATGATGTGATTCAAATCACTTCCTATTGTTCAGAGATGAAGATAGTCATATGCATCCAGAGAGAGGCCTGCGGAAACTGAGTGTGGACCACAACATAGCATTTTAACGCTTTCTGTGAATATTTGCTTGAATTTTGTTTTCCTTCTTAGGTTGCTTTTCTTTTTTTTCCTCTTTCTAGATCTGATTTTTCTTGTGCAGTAAGATAACTGTATAGGCATGTGTACATGTGTTAGATTTGTCATATAATTTAACATATTTAACATGTATTAGACTACCTGTCGTCTAGGGGTAGGGGTTGGAGAAGGAAGAGAAAAATTTGGAAAAAAAAAATTTTGCAAAGGTCAATGTAGAAAAATCACTCATATGTTATATATATATATACATATATATAAAGCTTTAATTAATTTTGTAAAAAAGAGAGGATTAATGCTATGAGACAATGTCAATAATGTATATGGATGATATTTTTTAACCTAGCAAAAAAAATAGAGCAATAAATCCACAAAAGCACTTTGATAACTATGGTAGGGATATACTGACAGTTTAAGGATAGCACAATATTAGGAAACCAACTGTCATAGTAAGTCATATACTGATGGACGAAAATAAAACCTCTTTATAAATATATGCAAATAAAGCTTTCAATAAGATAAAATTTTCATTTATATTAAAAAACCAAAAAGCATAGACAGGAAGAGCCATGTTTAATATTATTTTTTAAAGATTATATTTAAATGATAGATTATGCATGGCTAGAAGAAATGTTAAACATTTTTTAACAAACCTCCACAACTCCAAATCCTTAGGAAAGTCTCTCTAATTCCAATTCAAGTATTAAACTAAGACAGCATAAGGATTTTCAATCTTCTTTTTCAGGATTTTATTTTATGGATCAATATTCCTCAAAATTAATCTTCCTAATCTTCTCATAGGAGACTAAGCAACCTTCCCTCAACACATAAGAAGTGGCAGGTATTGATTTTGTTAGGACACAGGAAAGAAACAGAGGAATTAGAAAAGTTGAGGGTTAGATGAGAATTATGGAGAAATATAGGCAACATAGAATTAGGGCAATGCTGGCTAAAGAAGAAGGAGCTTCTGTTTCTAAGGGAAAGATTTATACATTAATGAAAATATGAAGAAACTAATAATGAGGAGAAAAAAACAGAAACAAGCAAATCTAAGAGAAAGGCAGAAAGACCAAAAGTCTATGTGTGTGTGTATATATATATATATGTATGTATATATATACAAATATATTTGCATATATATGCATGTATGTGTATATATGTATATGTATGTAAATATGTGTATTTTTGTTGTCTATGTACAAACACACACACACACATGAACAAATACTATATAATGGTGCCAAATGAACCACAATTCTGAAATGAAAAAAGAGACATCTGTAGACTCCTCAAAAATACTAGGGAAAAAAGCAAGAAACTCCAGGATGATTTAAAAGAGAGATAAAACAATTAAAAGTAAGTATTAAGAATTATATTATATTAAATTATAACTCTAGATGCAGAAATTTATACCAACAACAGTGGAGCAAAATCTTTAAAAACAGATAGACAATTCCTTTTGATAAATCAAGTTCAAAAAGAATAAATGACAAGCTAGCGTGGGGACCAGGGTAGAGAAAGGAATTAAAAGGCCAGGATGCTAAAAGTACATACACACATTATCTATATCTAGAAGGATGAACCCAAACACAAGATGTACATAGATGATTTAGGCATCTTCACCCTCATAGAAGAATTTAACTTACCCTCCCCACCAAAAAGATTATTAGTAGCACTATTTAATAAATGCAAGAAATTTTCCATAATACAAAAAACAGATAGAAGACATTGATATTTCAAAAGTGTAGATCACCACCAATTTTTTAAAAAATAACAACATTACTTGAGATTACAAGTCATGTGGTGGTTAAATTTCACAATTTCAAAAAAAAGTAAAAAAACTTTGCAAATTATTAGGAGAAAAATTTATTAAGAGAAAGACCTTAAAATATACTTAGCAATAAGTCAAACATCCTAAGATTATTTTGTAGTAATGAATAATCAGAGAAGGAAGGCTGTAAAATAATCTAAAAATCAAAAAAGCTTAAGCTGTAACCTAAGAAATTAAGATTACTCAACAATGAACAATATGGGCATTTAACCAAACAGGTATTTGAAGCATTTTTGTTTTAGAGGAGTTTTGGGGAGAGGGAATTAAAGATAAGCAGAATGTTTGACTTATGAACACCTTCAAAAAAAGAAAACATAGAGGTATCACTGGGGCTTTAGGGCTTACTGGCTTGTCCCGGACAGTGATTTTAAGTCCAGGACAATGGTTGAGGTTAATACTGATGACAATAGTAAATCACTTCTCCAAAGTTTGTTCCTTTCTCTGCTTACTGAGATATTAGAAATTTGAGGTGTAAGATCATGGTCTATTTTCCTAAGGGAAAGTTTTGTTAATTGTGGCAGCAATGGTTTGACTTAATTGACACTTTGCACCTCCTATCTCATCCACAAAGCACCTTTTCTGCTTGTTTACCATACCACTTGCAAGATAATGTAGTTGATAATGTAGTAGCAAGGATAGGACCCTTGCTTCACAAAAGCTACTTCTCTTGATGATGGATATGGAAATTGGTGACCTAACAAACTGGAAAAAATTGGAGTGGGCAGAATAGAAAAAATGTTAGAAGGAGAGGGAACACCAGTATATTTTTGATTAGCATTTGATTAGTAGAAATTGAGTTGATCAATTGACTAATTACAGTTATGCTTTTAAAAAGTAAGTAAAATGTCTATACCCTTTGACCAAGAGATCCCACTGCTGAATAAATACCTCAAGATGATGAAAGACAATAAAAATGAGCTAGTCTCATATATGTTAAAATATTAATAATCATACTTTTTATTATTACAAACAATAGAAGAAAATGGGTAACTTGTAAGTGGGGAATAACTGAACAAATTGTGGTATATGAATGAAGCTGCTGAGTGGCACAGTGGATAGTGCATTGGATTTAAAATCAGGAAAACCTAAGTTCAAATTCAGTCTCAGGCATTTATTAGCTCTGTGATTCTGGGTAAATCACTTAAACTTTATTTACCTCAGTTTCCTCATCTGTAAAATGAGGGTAAGAATAAATACTACATCTATGTTCTAGTTTTATTGTAAAGATCAAATCAAGCAATATTGCAAAATGTTTTGCAAACCCTAAAGTGCTACCATTTATAATGGAAGTTATTATTGTGATGGGATACTATTACATTAAAAGGAACAATAAATATGAACAATTCTAAGAAACATGGTAATAAGTTCTATGAACTACTGTGAAGAAGTAAATAGAAACAGAAAAAATAATATGCATTATGAGTCAAATAACATAAATAAAGAAGACACAAAAACAAAGCAGAACACTGTGTAATTATAATGACTTATCTTGGCCCTGGAGAACAGATGGAAATGTAACTCCCTCCTTTCCTTGAAAAGATGTGTGCAGGGTCATTATGTCACATGTTAAATCCAATCCAATCATTATATCAGCTGGTTTTCCTGAGCAGCTTTTTTTTGTTACAAGATAAAACTCAGGATACAAAGACAGATCTGGAAATGATTACGATTTAAATATATAATGAATAGATAAAACTTGTTTCTAATTTGTAAATGAAATAATGTATAATAAAAAAGTTTTACTTTCATAAATACCACATATATGTGCATGTATGTGTGAATATATATGTATGCTTTTCTTACATTTGAAGTTTTTCTTCATTAAAAGTTGGAATAGGAGGATTATGGAAAGATGGCAGAGTAGGCTGGTAAATTTCAAGTTCTTCTGATTTCCCCCACATATAGAACAAATTTGCACCTCAGGGCAAACATAGACCAGTGAAAAATCAGGAAAACTATGGTCCCACCATACTTCAATTCCTGATACTACCCTAGATCTGAAGAAAGGCCCAGGGCCATGTGGAGTGCAAATACCTCCAGGCTAGCTCCCCACAAACACCTAGTAGGAGCGCTAGGGCTGGAGTCTCATTAGGAACCACAGAAAGCTTTCGCCTCCAGGATTATTTGTGGAATCTGGGTCTGAGTCCGGGAAGACTGAGGAAACCTCAGCTGATTGGGAATGCCAGGCCCAGCTGTGCTGCAACAGGGCAGGGACATTGCTGGCTGTGGGCACTTGCTGGAGGATAGAGCTCTTGGTTTGGGGTTCCTGTCATAGGAGAGATCTAAAGGGAAGCTTGAGGTATCATTCTGTCCCACCACCAGCAGCAGGGGATTAGAGATGCTTACAGTAATACCTTTTATTTAAAAAAAAACAGCAAAGAAAGAACCTAACCATAGAAACTTACTATAAAAACAGGAAAGACAAGAGTTTGTCTTCAGAGGAGTACATTGAAGTAATAAAAAGCTTCTACCCCAAAGAGTAATGGAAAATGGCTCCCTGCCCAGAGAGAATTTATAAAAGAATCAAAAAAAATTAAATCAAATGAGAGACACTAAGGAAAAACTAAGAGTTGGAACGGAGAATTTTGTAACAACTGGATGAATACTCTCTCTAGATCCAGTCCATGTTTATTTCCATATCTAGTTTGATAGGGAAAGCTTGGTATATTGGACAGAGTTCTGAAGTCAGGAATGTGCGTTCAAATCCTGCCTCTCAAAATTGTGTGATATATATATATATATATATACACACATATATATATATATATGTATGTATATTATATATATATATGTATGTATATATATATATATGACTGCTGATGAGTCATTTAGACTCTCAGGCTCATTAAGCCTCATCAAGACTTAACAGCTCATTAATTTGTCAGTTGTAATCTATGATGATAGCAAGCAAAAGAAATCACAAATCCTTGGTATATTGATATATACTTTTGTAAGATATATATAAGTGGTATCTAATAGGTTAACTGTTGGCCTCCATGTGTTGTGGCTAGATCTCTAATCTGATATCTAGCCCAGTTCTTTCCAAAGGATAATGTAATTTCTGCCTTTACAAAGATAAAGAAAAAGACTAAGACTGATGTTTATTCCTTCTCTCTTATTTTCAAGAAGTATGTTGGAATTATGTCTATCTATCATACCTCAAATACATTTAAGTATAGGATTTATGATACTTTGTATCTAAGGATCAATGTTGCAACATTAATCATGTTCAAGAGTAACTTAATGGTCTAGGGTCACCAGCATAACCCTCTCACCAAATTCTGATTACCCACAAAAAAAAATTCATCATTAATAACAAGTAGTGAATAAATCCATGTATCCAAGAAAAACAATAAATAGAAACCGATGGAAGAACACAGATCAGGACAGACCAAAGAGAGTAGTAGAAGTGCTATTGATTAGAGGTGGAGATAAAATATTAAGGAGAATCAGGCCTCTCTAGGATTACAAGCATTGATGGTCAAGGGACATGTTGGAGGCTATTTTCTCTCACATGTTTGTACTTCCTAGAACTGATCCCCAGTTTAAAATGCAAAAAGCTGTATCGCACCTCTTAAGATCCAAAATGAGTTACTTGAGGGCAGAGATTCTCTTTTGTCTTTCTTTGTTAACCTCATCAGTACTGTTTAGCTTAGGACATAGTAGCTGTTTAATAAATGCTTATTGATTGACTATTTTTTAGAAGTCCACTCACCACAGCTTCTGGCTCAGAAAGATTTCTTAGTCAATGAGGAGTCTTATCTCACCCTTTTCAAACCTGGGTTTGATTTCAGGTTTCTACACTTATTTAACTCTGTAATTACATGAAATTAATATAATTTCTCTGCATCTGCATCATCTTTTAAATGGATCTACTTGTCTTTCTTACCCTATAGGACTGCTGTGAAGAATATATTTAATAAACATAAAGCAATAAATCAATAAGCACTTATTAAATTATGTTCAGACACTTGTTTGTGTTTGGAAATCAAAGACAAAAATAAATTAGTCTCTATCCTCAAGGAGAGTTACATTTCATTAGAGAAAATAACATACATAGTTGTAAACATGAAGAGAGAATACAAACAGATAAGAATAATGGCCAAGAGCTAAAAGGTGAGGAGGAAGTACATTTCAGGAAGGAGAAGCAATTTTTTTTTTTTTTTTTTTGCTTTTTGCTGAGGCAATTGAGGTTAAGTGATTTGCCCAGGGTCACACAGCTAGGGAATGTTAAGCATCTGAGACCAGATTTGAACTCAGGTCCTCCTGACTTCAGGGCTGGTGCTCTATCCACTGTGCCACCTAGCTGTCCCAGGAGAAGCAATTATTAAAAAGAGAAAGTGATTATGGGAGATTGTATATATGGTGTTAGAAATAGCATAAAGGCTATTTTATAAAGGAAATTAATGTTTAACAAGAGGGATAGGGAGGGTAAGCATTTATTAAGTACCATTTTTGTGCTAATCACTTTAAATTTGATAATTACCTCCCAACAATCTTGTGAGGACTATGATTAGAATATTATGATACCCATTTTCCAGATAAAGAAACTGATGTAGAGGTTATATGACTTGGCCAGGGTCACACAGCTAATAAAGATTTAAAGCTGAATATTAACTCAAGTCTCTCTGATCCGAGATATAGGTCTCTATCCACTAGACATCAACAAGGTGGAAAGGTAAATTGAAGGTTTTGAAGTGCTTTAGATGTAAAAAAAAAGTTTATATTGACTTATATAGTTAATAGAAAACAACTGAAGCTATATTTGTTTTTTTAATAATAGCTTTTTATTTTTCAAAATACACAAATATCATTTTTAGCATTCACTCTTGCAAAACCTTGTGTTCCAATTTTTTTTCTTTCCCTTCCCTTTATCTTTTTCCCTAGACAGCAAGTACTCTAATATATGTTAAACATGTGCAATTCTTCTACATATTTTTCTATATTTATCATGCTGCAGAAGAGAATTCATATCAAAAAGGGAAAAATTAAAGGAAAAAAAAAACAACAAAAAGATGAAATAGTATGTTGTAATATACATTCAGTTCCCACAGTCCTCTCTGTGGATGCAGATGGCTCTCTCCATCACAAGTCTATTAGAATTGGCCCGAATCATCTCATTGTTGAAAAGCCAAGTCCAATTCCATGTTGATCATCATATAATTTTGTTGTTGCTGTGTACAATGTTCTCTTGTTTTTCTACTTTCCTGAAGCTAAATTTGTATATAAATTAATGATGTGTTCAGACCTGTACTTTCATAGCTTTGTAGAAAATGGATTCAAGATGGGAGACATGAGGCTGGGAGAGTAATTAGGAGGTTATCTTGAGACTTCAGTGAAGTAGTGATAAAAACATGAGCTAAAGTGATGACTAGAACTGGGAAGCTAGGTAACCCAGTGGGTAGAGAGCAGAAAGTCTTGGAGTCAGAAAAGTCTGAGTTCAAAACTAGTCTCAAACACATCCTAGCTGTGTGACACTCTTTGCCTCACTTTGCTCATCTGTAAAATGAACTCTAAAAGCAAATGCTAACCATTTCAGTATCTTTGCCAAGAAAACTCCAAATGGGGTCACAATTGAAACAAATGAACAACAAAATGTGAGTAGAGAAAAGGGGTTGCCTGAAGATGTTAGATGTAAAATTGGCAAAGCTTAGCAGCTTTTGAATATGTGTAATGAGAGGGAGTAAAGAATGAGTTTAAAGTGAGCGATTATTCTTGGCTGACATATAATTTGGTCTATTTGAATATACATAGGACTGAGGATTAGTTGGCTGATTCATCACAATATCTACCACCTCAGTTCTACTTTTCTTCTCTTGATTCTCATAAGAGACATGAAGTTCTTCCCTGATTCAGCCTGAAACTGGCCACTGGCTCAGTGCTATCACCAGTGGAATTGTTGCATTGTTGTTTATTTAATCTGTTCAAAACTTGCAGATATTTTCATTGCCTGCTGCCAAGATTATGGCTTAGACTCTAGTCAACTCCTTGGCTGCCTCAGCCCATTCATCCATCACATGCTTCAAGTCCATCCAAAATTCTGAAGCACATCTCATTTTTTCCATTTCTTGTAATACTCATGTTACACTGTTCACCTGAGAATTCAATTTAATTTTTTTTTGTTCTAATACTTAAAGCAACTCATACATTTCTTTTTTGCTTACATAATTAAGTATTGGGGTAAGTTCCAGTTAACATGCTATCTTTAAATCTGGATTTTTTTTTTGGATCTGATTTTGACAGGGCTCAGCATTCTGAGCTCCTCCTTGGTAGGGATATTTCTTAAATAATATTTTCCATTTTTATAGACAAAACTAAGTTAAAGATCAGGTTCCTGTTAGCATTTGAGGCAGGGTGCTATTACCATCATAAAAGCACTATCTACATAAACCACTGTAAGCTTTTGCTCAAGGTTTTTTTCAGTCTCTCTCTCTTCCACACTTCCTCATTCTCTTCCTTCTGAGATTACTTTCCATCTATACTATATATTTCTTCTGTATACATAGTCATTTGCCAGTTGTCTCCTCCCACTAAAATATGAACTCCTTAAGGACAGAGATCTTGTATAACCTTTCCTTGTATCAGCAGTTCTTAACATAGAACTGGCACATAATAAACATTTAGTAAAAGTTTGTTGCCTGACTTTGAAGCTATTTCAATCTAGTTTGATTGGGTCTTTTTACAGTGGCTCTGGCAACTAGTTGGTACAGTGGATAGAGAAGAAGAAGCATGTCTCAGCTGCTAAAGAGATTTGGTTTCTAAAATCATCCTTTCTGCTATTGCATCCCAAACAGAGAAGATTGTGGTCACTTATGCAGTGGAAATACCAATGTGTAAGATATCCACACAAAAGTATATTAATGAATCAGTGAAAGATACCAATTAAAATAATGGGACAGGAGCGAGAGATAGAGTGAAATCAGTTTATTAAATGAAGAAATAGAGAGTGAGGTACAACGTGAGAATGACTCATGGTAGGTGGAACATCTGATTTTTTCCAAACTAATCTCTTTAAGACCACAAACTATTGAGTAAGAGGAAAAAAATTCAGTCATCAATGCAGTTGTTGTTTGCACAGAAATTGAAAGAGGAAGCAAGAAATCTTTAGCATTGATATTCAGTAAATCTGTGCCCATATTGTGATGAACTAAAAGGGATAAAAAAGAATGACTGTTGAATGAATAATGATTTTGTGTTACTTATGATACTGCTGATCTGTTAACAATAAGAGACATGCCTTGACTGATTTTCTCTCTAACAGTGACAGATTTGTATCATTTCCTCTATTGAGCCATATAATTATAGTTTGCATTTGCATGTAGCTAACTGATAATAGTAATTTCTACACTTATAGAAGAGATCAAAAGTAAATAGTCCAAAGATAAATTATGTCCATTATTTAAAATTATTTTTTAAATTGTTCCCTAACCCATAGGGCATCCCTAGGCTCTAAACTTGCCATAGGCACACAGCTAATTTTTGACAAAGCTGGACTAGAATTTAAATCAGAGGTTCTTTAACTTTTTGTGTTATGGACCCCCTTAAAATTCTCATGAAATTCATGAACTTCTCAAAATCAGATGTTTTTAAGATATTTATTTAAGGGATTATTTAATTTGTTAGAGTTAAAATGAAGGTATCATTTTTGCTAAAATATAGACAAAGAGGCCCTGGCTTAGCTGAAAACATAACTTGTAATTCTTTTCTGACCACTTATGTTTTATTATGAAGATATAATATGTACACTGATAAACAGGAAACAGTGTTGACTACTGGGGTGATTAAAAAAAAAGGGTTTCATGTAGGAGGTGAAATCTGAATTTATCCTTGAATGATAAGAAGAATTTTGAAATCAAATGACCAATAAAAAGTATTTAAGTGCTAAAAAAAAAGTGAGCAGGGAGAATATTACAGGCAAATAATACAGAGATAAGGGATAGAAAGCCACATCTCAGGAATAGTACTACGCTTTTTGTTATTTTTGTTGAGTCATTTCAATCATGTCTGAATTATGGTGAACCCACCTGGGGTTTTCTTGGCAAAGTGGCTTGCCATTTCCCTCTTCAGCTCATTTTACAGATGAGGAAACTGAGGCAAACAGGATTTAGTGACTTACTTAGGGTCACATAGCCAGGAAGTATCTGAAGCTGGATTTGCACTGCTGAAGAGTAATCTTCCTGATTCCAGGCCCAGTATTGTATCTATTGAGTCACCCAGCTATTACAGTAGATTAGGGAGCAATACTCATGTGGAAAGAGATATGGAAGCCAGATTGCAAAAAGGCTTTAAATAATTATATTACATCCTCGAGGCTAGAGGGCCCTGCTGCAGACTTTTGATCAAAGGAGTGAGATAGATTATACTTGGTGAATATTGATTTGGTGGCTATATGAAGGATGTATTGGAGAGAGCAGAGACAAGAAGGAGGAAGATCAATTAGGAAATTAGTAACCCAAGCAAGAAATCACAAGAGGTTGAATTATGGCAGTATCATGTTAATGGAGAGACGTGACAATTTTGGAAGATGATATAGAAGTGGAACTGACAAGATTGGGCAATGGATTGGCAACATCAGACTCTGTTTATGCTGCGAGAATGATTATTTTTTTTAAAATTTAATTCACATTATTTTCCTAAAGGGCTATTTAAACTTGCCAGAAGCACTATTTAGTTTTGACTCTAATACCCTACATTTCAGATACTTCCCAAAAAAGGGAATATATTTTAAAAAGACTCTTCATTTTATATGTTATATTTTTCACTGTTTGTCCTGCCTACACAGAAGGTAGTCCCTTTTCAGCTCTGCTTCTAGGAATCTCAAATGCAGCCCTTCCTGATTACTCTAGCTACTCATCTCCTCACTCCACATTCATTTTGCATATGTTATATGTATAATTATATATGTTCATATTTTTTCTCTCCTTATTAGAAAGTAAAACCTTGAATATGTGCACATGTCTACATGTCGCAGTATATATTTAGTTGTGCTGTGTAAATATATGTACATGTATAACATATATGTTGTTTGCATATATGACATATAGAAATGTATGTGCATATATGGTATATACATATATACATGTATAATATATGTGTGTTCATATATTCATGTTGTCTCTACTTCTTAGAAAGTAAAACCTTGAATGTGTACATATGAATATATATGATATATTGGTATATGTATGTATATATAATGCATATATTTATATATTCTTGTTATATACATATATTTATATACTGTATGTACTTATATATACATATATTCATGTGTATACACATGTATATATATATATATTGTACATACAAACATATACATGCATTGTGTGTGATATGTATTTATATATATATTCATGTTGTTTCCCATCATTAGAAGGTAAGATCCCATCATTAGAAGGGAATGTTTATCTCATGCCTGACATATACTAAGTTTTTAATGAATGGAATATGGATTAGTTGGTTGGTATATTGGTTAATGATCTTTTTCATTTCTTTTGGCCCTTTGTGTATATTTGCTTTATGTTACCTATTCTCTAAGTTAAGGGCAAGGGCCCTGTCTTCCTGCAATACATAGACTATTACATATGTGCTAAGTGTTTAATAATGGCAGGCTACTAGAATCCATGGATTAGCTTTGAAAAGAAGTCTGGATGCATTTCTCCAGCCATGACTTCAAAGTTTTAAAATCTCTGTATTTTGCCATTATAATTCTGGCTATCTCACAAAGCTGAAATGATTTATCTCTCTGTTTACCAGTGTTTGGTTTTGAACTTTAAAAAATCATCCGTGCATTGTCAGTTATTTATATATTCTCTCTCAAAGTCACTGTCGAGTTGTTTAGAAAAGAGAAGGAATATTGGATGTGCTTAAGGAAAGGTGAACTCAGATGAATTTGGGACTCTGCACCTTACAACTGTTTCCAAACAACTCTTATTCTGCAAAACCTAAACATATTTTCTCAGAAAGCATCAGACTATTGTTTATATTAAGAGAATGAGCCTCTGATTCCAGTTTTTCCCCCCACTTAACTCATTATATTGTTTTTATAAAGAGTTTATATAACATACAAGAAGCAGTATTAGTTTTCTCACGCTCCACATTCCAGCCAAATTGGCCTACTTTCTATGCCCCACAAATATTCCATTTCTTTTCTGTTTAATATTGCACAGGACAGCACCCGCTCTCACCCCCATACCTGGTATGAACTTCTTTCTCAGCTACAGCTTTTAGAATCCTTATCTCTCTTCAAAATGTAATGTAAATGCTATTTCCTACATGGGACTTTTCCTGATTTCCCCCAATTATTGCTGCAATCCTTCCTTTGCCCCCCCCCAACTCCTCCAGAGCAAATGACTTTTTTATTTTATTTATATGGGTGATTTCTCTCCTGCCCATAAAATGGAAGCTCCTTGAGGTCAGAGATGGTTTTGTTTCTGTTTTTTCTCTCCTGTATCTAGTTCTGTGTCTAGAAGGTAATAGTCACTTAAGAAATACTTATTGATGAATTGGTTAATGAGTTAGTCTTTTTTCTTGGAACCAGTATAAACATATTTGGAAAACCAAAAGGCTGTAAGGAGATATAAATATATAATGGATATAATACATATAATTTTAATAGACATAAATATATCCATTGCTAGGATATAATGAACCTGATTGATTGTCTCAGTCTTCAGGATTTGGAGAGGCTTTTCCCTAATTTAAATACTCTACCAGACTGAGATTGAAGGAAACAACTAGTAAAGCAAGAAAAAAAATAACATATTTAGAGCTGAAAAGAATTTTAGGGGCCATGTAATTCCATGTGCTTAGTTTTATCATTTGTAAAATAAGAGGTTAGATTAGATTGGTTTCTCAGTGTCTTGATAGAAATAAAGTGACTTGCCCAAATTCACACAGCTACCTTACAGCAAAGCTAACACATTTTCCCCTACTTTGCTTTTTCTAGGCTTTGATTTTATAGGATTTAGTGACTGCTATGTTGTTCTGACAGCATAATTTTTCTGTGACCTTTTTCCAACACATAACAGAGCTTTCCAAGGAATCCAGATTTTCAAAGAAAAATAGAATGCATAAACTTCCATTTCTTCAACTTATTCAGAAAGTTCACATTACTTTACAATTAAATATGACAAGCAATTGCTAACTTCAGGCATGATGATATCCATTTTGTGGCTAAGAAGCAAACTGATATATGGGAATGTGAAGGCCTTACTTATCTGAAGACTACCCAATGATGTAATTTCCCTTTTAAAAAATGAAAATTGAATAACTGGAGTTTTTATTGATTTATAGAAGATGAAATCATACTTCTACTTTGAAAGGGAGGAAGGAACCACCAACTTAAAAAAGCAAACGGTCTTCAATTTTATTATAGCCTTGCCCACAGGCAAGAATTCAAGAATGAGCACGTCTTCATCCATTTCTGGAGTCATCCACTTGGGGTGTTCTTGAATATAGCATTCACTGGTCAGTAGAAAAATGCCTAAATGAAGGGAATATATAATGCAGAGATTTTCTGGCATTTCTCTCAAGATCATTCTGACAGACACTTTTCAGTTTAATTTAGAATGAGTGAAGCAACAACTTCCAAAGAAGGATGGAAGGCTTTTACTGACTATGTGTTTACAATAATCGTTTATTCATCCTCATTTCTCTTGTGTCAAAACAAGATGGAAAGGATTTTTTTGGTTATTTGTTTGTTTGTTTTACACACATTAACCAATTGAAAAATAGGACCAGACAACAAAAACAAACCTCAGATGTGAAAGTTCTAATCTGTATCAATGTCAGATTTCTGTTGTCCCCACTCTCCCATCCCCTCGAATCCATCCCCCTGTTTTTCCCCACTTGAAGGTCAGTTCACTCCACTGGTGCTTCTAATTATTATAGATTTTTAAAATATATGCCCTGGATGCCTTACCAGAAATGTTGTAACTTGACCATTTGATTAGGATTACAGGATGATTCAATTTCCACAATCTATTTTCTGTGGTGAAATACAGTCTGAGGTAAAAATACCTGAAGAGATAGAGTATTCATGAGATGCAATTCCCTTGTAAACTTTGTAAATCACTTCAAATAATTGTAATGGCTCCTGAAAGAATTCCATGGTTTCTAATAGGGAAGTTCTTATGTTTGAAAGCTTTGGGCACACCATGGACTATGCTTGTCTCCCTGAAAAAAATCAACATGTCTTTGGACTTCCTGTGCTCACCTACTTTACACTAGGAAATTTCCTAATATAATACACATACAGATCTTATGAATTTGTTGTTCAGTCATTTTTCAGTCATGTCTGACTCTTAGTGACACCATCTGGCTTTTCTTGGTAAAGATACTGAAGTGGTTTGCCATTTCCTTCTCCAGATAATTTTTCAGATGAAGAAGTGAGGCAAGCAGAATTAAATTACTTGTTCAGGATCACACAGATAGGATCTGAGACCAGATGTGAACTCAGGAAGATGAGCCATCCTGACTCCAGGTTCAGTGCTCTATCTACTGGGCCATCTAGCTGTATTCTAATTTTTTAATAGCTTTTCAGAAATGTGTTTATGAGATCGCTAGTAACTATATGCTAAAGCTTTCTTAGGTTTATTAAATGGTAGATGAAAAACTTTATTTCACTTTACTGAAAATACAGGCAACATAAAAAATTAAAAAAAAAAAACTCTTGGGAATCCATAAACAGATACAACTGTGTGTGTGTGTGTTTGTGTGTGTGTGTGTGTTTTCACAGTGACCCACGAACAAACAGAACATTTCAGACTTGTTAGTTAATTCTACCTTTCCCCAGAGTCAAAAAGGCCTAATTCAGTGCCATCTTATGGTATTGACTTTCCTCAGAGTGGTTGTCAATGGGTCAAGCCACTAACATTCTTGGGAAATTCTTCTCCCTCTTGGAGACTTGTTCAGTATCATCCTCAAGACTCATAATACCACACTTTCATCTGGATTCCCCCTGGAAGACAAACTCACTTTGAGACTGCTTGGGCAAGCAAACCCCTTTCTATTAGACCTATACTTCATCAGCAAGAGAGACTGACAAAAGTCCCATCATTAGATGCTTTGTGCCATTGTTCTTTCCCCCTTTCTGCTATTTCTCCAGCTGTGGGGACCAATCTTTTTCTCTCCAAAAGGCAGACTGCTCAGTCAAAATAGTAAGAAGTAGCCCCTGACTCAAAGATTATTAAACATTTTGAGGTCAAGAACTCTTTTGACAGTCTAGCAAATGTGTGTGAGAATAATGTTTTTAAGAATGGAATAAAGTTTTTAAAATATGCTAATATACTTCAGAATAATGTTTTAAACGTATAAAATAGAATATTTAAGATTATAAAATTAATCAACAATACTAGAATTATTACCAAAATATATATTTAGAAAAAAAAGTTCACTGACCCCTGGTTATAAACAATATCTATCAGAATCTGAGAAGAAAAGGAAAAGGAAAAGAGAGGCAGAAAAAGAAAGACAGAGAGAGGCAGACAGAGAACAAGAGATACAGAGACAGAGAGACTGGGAGATAGCTAAAGACAGACAGACAGAAAACAAGAGAGCCAGAGACAGAGACAGAGACAAAGACAGATACAGAGACAAACAAAGGCAGACAGAGTCAGAGACAGAACAAGA
>JAJPUD010001112.1:105278-118494 GCA_023553655.1 Myrmecobius fasciatus
GAGACACAGAAAGAGAAACACAGACACACACATACACAGAAAGAGAGACAGAGACAGACAAACAGACAGAAATAGAGAGAGACAGAAACAGAGAGACAGACAAACAGAGAGAGAGACAGACAGAGACAGAGTTACAGAGACAGATATGGAGAGACAGAGAGAAAGAAAGATAAAGAGAGACAGAGAGACAGAGGCAGAGAGTCAGAGACAGAACAAGACAGACAGAGACTGGGAGACACAGAGAAATAGAGAGACAGAGAGAGGGGGGAGAAAAAAGGGGGAGGAAGAGAGAGACAGAGAAACAGAGAGGCAGAGACAGAGAGACAGAGAGCAAGACAGAAAAACAGACAGAAGCAAGCAGAATCAGAGACAGAACAAGATAGAGAGACAGAGACAGAGAGACCCAGAGAGAGACAGAGAGACAGGGACAGAGAGAAAGAACTAATGGAAAATTATTCAACTAAGGTAAAAATGGGGCCAAAATATACAGAATGTTTCAAAAGTATTAGTGCAGTTTTAAATTATTAAAGCTTAACCTGCACTAAGACTTTTGGGATAACAGAGAAAGAGAGACACAGAGAAAAAGAGAGAGTGATTAATAGATCTATCATATATACATACATGATGATGAAAACATATAGATATACATATTGCTATTTTGGTAGTGATGGATGGATCAGTTTTAAGTTATTTGTCAAGCATTTATTAAATATTAAAATTTGAATTAAACATTAAACATCCAAACCTTTATGATCCCATTTGGGAATTTCTTGGCAAAGATATTTGAGTAGTTGGTCAGTAGTTCCCTCTTGAGGTTATTTTATATGTAAGGAAACTGAGACAAACAGGTTTAAGAAACTTACTGAGGGTCACTTAGCTAATAAGTATTTGAAACCTGATTTGAATTCACATTTTCCTGATTCCAGTAATCTGTATTGCCCTGGTTCTTTTTCTATAGGTGAGAAAAAAAAACACCCAGGACAATATTTTTCCCCTATAATCCTGCCCCTGCACACACATCCCTCTTAATTTTTCTCTTGGGCTTCTCTACCTTAGAAACACAGTTGCCAAAGTGTCCACAGCATTGCCCTGAGGTGCCACAGTAAATTGTGTGTATGAGAGGGGAGTTCATCTACTGTAAAATTTTCAAGGAAAAACAGCAGCCCTTAATATTTGCCACAAACCACAAACTCAAGGCAGTTCACCGTTTCAACATTAAATCATATTATATTCCTTTCATTAATATTCATGAACATTTAAGACATATTTTTGTTTACTTATCATTTTGATGAAGCTATTTATTTCTCAAAATTTCTCATTGCCTATGATATATCTTTGAAAAAATGGGTTTTAGGGTAGCTATGATAAAAAACAAGTATAATAAAACTCAGTATGAAAAAGAAAATTAGGGTGACAATTTAAGGAATTATGTAGTACCCAGCAGGCATGAACATTTCATTAATAATTGTGGTTATTTTTAAATGAAATAAAAACATAATTTCCTTTCAATTTTATGCATGAAATAGCTATTAAGTTGTTAGGACATAAATACTTATTAAGTTTAGAGCCAACTACTCAATAAATATTGGTATTTCTTTTAACCTATAGCACTGTGAAAAAAAATCAGAGAGTCACTTAGGGTGCCATGAACCAAGAAAGTTTAAAAGCCTCTGACATCAATCCACTGGACATAAAAACAATCTTCCCTAAGGTGACTCCTACTTTTTTCAAAGCCTCCTGGGTTTTCAAGCAAGAACAATTACTTTATTTGTTTAATTACAATTTATTATTTATTTTAAACATTTTTTCTTTTTAAATTGGGTTCCAAATTCTCTCTAATTCCCAAACCCTCTCCCACCCATTTAAAAGCATATCAAGTATAACTTTGAAATCATGCAAGACATATTTTCATATTAGTCATATTGCTAAAAAGTAAATTGAGAAAAGTGATACTTCAATTTTCATTCAGAGTTCATCAGTTCTCTCTCTGCAGATGGATAATTATTCATCTTGATTCCTTTGTAATTGTCTTCAGTCAGTGTACTGATCAAAATAGTCAAGTCTTTTGCAGTTGATCACCATAAAAACCTGGCTGCTACTGTGTAAGATGATTTGGTTCTTCTCATTTCACTTTGTATCAGTTCATATAATTCTTGCCATATTGTTTTTTATTTCATTTTTGTTTTTGTTTTGTTTTGTTTTCTGATTATTCTTTATATCACAATACTCCCTCGCAATCATATGACACATCTTGTTTAGAAATTCCCCAATAGATAAGTATCCCTTCAATTTCCATGTCTTCATTACCACAAAAAGAGCTGATATAAATATTTTTGTACGTGTAAGTTCTTTTCCTTTTTCTTTGATTCCCTTTCTGTTTTAGATATATACCTAGTGATGATGGTTTTGCTGAGTCAAAAGGTATGCACAATCTGATAGTCCTTTGGGCATAATTCCAAATTGTTCTCCCCAATGACCAGAACAGTTCATAACATAACCAAAAGTTCATTACTGAACCTATTTTCCTTCCTCCCTTCCAATATTTCTTATTTCTGACAGATGTGAACCAGTACCATAGAGCTGTTTTAATTTGCTATTCTCTAATCAATAGTGATTTAGAACATTTTTCATATAATTAAAGGTAGTTTTTATTTCTTCTTCTTTGAAAACTGCCTATTCATATCAGTTAACCATTTATCAGTTGAATAATGGATTTTATTTTTATAATTTTGACTCATATATATATATATATATATATTTGAGAAATAAGACTTTTATCAAAGAAACTTACAGTAATATATAGATTGCCTCATTGTCTAGAATACCTTTTAGCAAAATGTAATGTCTTTGATAATTTCTCTTAATTAAGTCTTTTTTTGTGTCATTAATCCCTTTTGCAGTTTGGAAAAGCCTCTGGATGCATTTTCAGAATACTTTAAATGGATAAAATTAAATATAGAGGTTTGCAAAAGACACCAAAGGTGAGTGAAAATAGACTTTTTCCCCATCCAAAATCACAAACATCTACCCTGTTTGGGGAGCTGATGGACTCCAGTTCAAGAACTCCTGATCTGGACCTTGTAACCTATACTCATGAAACTTGACTTTCATGTTTCCCCTCGCTAAGCTTGTCCCTCTCATGCTTTTCCCACCATAGACTCCCCAGAGACTAATCTCTGGCTTCAAATCCTCTCTTTTTTGGCCCAAACTAAACTTCCATTTCCTTGGTCAAGTCGAGATCTCAACCAACACTATATCTTGCAGTTATGCTGCTGAACCTGCATTAAATCAAGTTTTCATCAAACTTGAAATATATGAAAGATGCTGAATATATATATATATATATATATATATTTTAAAAATGAGACTTCTCCATCTGACAAATCTACTCTAACATATCATTAATTAGATTCAAACTATATTCAACCAATAAGAAGAGATGCCTAGTGGATACAGAACTGAAACAAATCATAAAACTTATGTTTAATGCTATGTCAAAAGGAGGCATTGTAGTCCAGTGGAAAGGGCACTGACTTGGAAAGCAGAATATTTGCACTTAAATTTCACATTTGTACATGTATGACAGAAGGAAAGAACCTCCCTCTTCCTGAGTCTCTGTTTCCTCTTCTATAAAATAAAGGAATTTAGATTTATTAATCTCTGAGATCACTTCTAGCTCTAAGTCAATGATCTTTAAGAACATAAGAATTTCTAGAAAATAAGAAATGTTGCTTTTAAATTTAATTAAAAGAAAGAACGATGCCTGGGAACCTTCCCAAAACATAGTTTTAATAATACATTATGTTTATTGAGTTGTGGACATTTTTCATGGTTATTATTCTATAATTATTGGCCTTAGTTCCATTTTAGCTCTAGATCCTTACTCACATAATCCATCAGAACTGCCCTGTCTTATTTTGTCAAATGGGTATGATAGTATGCAATCCCATATCACATACTAGTGAAAAAAGTACTTTGCAGAACTTGTGCTATATAAAATTGAGTAATTTTTACAAATTAAGTGAAGCACCATAAGATAGTCTATATCTCAATCTTACAACATCTTAGAAAACTGGAAGATTGAGGGGCCATATTTCAGGGGACAAATTGCTTATCTTGGGTTCATTTCTTACTATCAGTTCAATATCAGTTTCCTCATTTACAAAATTATGTGGGGAAAGTTAAATAACAGAGTGCCTATGCTGGGCCTGGAATCAGGAGGACCTGAAGTCAAATCTGGCCTCAGATATTTATTAGATGTGTGACTCTGGACCTCTTCAAAAATAATAATAATAAAATAAAATTTGGTTATTAAGGCCTGTATATCTATCTTGCAGGATTTTTCTGAAGACTGAATTAGATACTATAATCTACAGCCCTTGGGGGCGGAGCCAAGATGGCGGAGTGAAAACGTGACTCTCTGCATCTCCTCCAATCTTCTCTCAAATCAACAATAAAATAAGCCTCTGAACTGATCTTCAAGTCAACGAATTCAGAAATACTTGGACACTGCTTGCTGATATCTCTGAAGAACTTCACATCAGGTTTGTCTAACTCGGACAGAGGGATAAAGACTGGTGTAGGCCGGAAGTGAAGGTGGGACTCAGCTCACAGTGGCAAAAACTCCAAACACCAAACTCCAAACACCTGGAGTTTATCTGAGGCACTCGGGACACTCTGCCCGGATTGGGGACAGGTGTTCTGGTAGACTTGCCTTGTTTAAAGAGTAATTCGGACTTAATCCTACCTCCCACTGACCCAGCACATTAAATTAAATCGCCAAATTGCCCCAGGGCAAAGAGTTTTAGCCGCCGTTTTTTCCAAACCTTAAAGAAATATACACGTTGTTTAAAAAAAAAAAAAAAAAATGAAGAAGCAAAAGAGAGCTCTCACCATAGACAGCTTTTATCGAGGCAGAGAAGGGCTGACCCCAGATCCTGAGGTAACTTTAGACAAAACTCCAGAGGATGTTATTATGGACCATCACTGGTCCCCTTTTCAAAAGGCCTTTCTGGAAGATTGCATACAGAATCTCAAAAGAGAGCTGGAGGATAAATGGGAAAATAAACTGAAGTCAGTGAAAGAAGCCCTCCAAAAGAGATATGATAAAGACACCAATTAATTGAAAAATAAAATTAGTGAAGTGGAAAAAGAGTGCAATGAACAAATTGGCCAGTTACAAAAGGAGCTTAAAAATTTGGAGCTATGCTCAAAAAGTTATCAAACTGTGCATACCCTTTGACCCAGCAGTGTTTCTACTGACCCTATATCCCAAAGAGATTTTTTTTTTGCTTTTTGCTGAGGCAATTGGGGTTAAGTGACTTGCCTAGGGTCACACAGCTAGGAAGTGTCTGAGACCAGATTTGAACTCAGGTCCTCCTGACTTCAGGGCTGGTCCCAAAGAGATTTTAAAGGAGGGAAAGGGACCCATATGTGCAAAAATGTTTATGGCAGCCCTTTTTGTAGTGGCAAGAAACTGGAAATTGAAAGGATGCCCATCAATTGGAGAATGGCTGAATAAATTATTGTATATGAATGTTACGGAATATTATTGTTTTGTAAGAAACGACCAAGAGAAGGATTTCAGAGAGGCCTGGAGAGACTTGCATGAACTGATGGTGAGTGAAATCAGCAGAACCAGGAGAACATTACACACAGCAACAAGACTATACAATGATCAATTCTTATGGACATGGTTCTCTTCAACAATGATGTGATTCAAACCAGTTGTTCAGTGATGAAGATAGTCATATACATCCAGAGAGAGTCCTGTGGGAACTGAGTATGAACCACAACACAGCATTTTAACGCTTTGTGTGAATATTTCTGTGCATTTTGTTTTCCTTCTTAGGTTGTTTTTTCTTCTTCTCTTTCTAGATCTGATGTTTCTTGTCCAGTAAGATAACTGTATAGATATGTATACATGTATTGTATTTGTCATATAATTTATCCTATTTAGCATGTATTAGATTACCTGTCATCTAAGGGTGGGGGTGGGGGGAAGGAGGGGAAAAGATTGGGAAAAAAAAGTTTTTGCAAAGGTCAATGTTGAAAAATCAATCATATGTTTTGTAAATAAAAAGCTTTATTAAAAAAAAACAAAACAAAAGGAGCTTAAAAAGGTGACTGAAGAAAACAACACTTTAAAAATAAGAATTGAACAAATGCAAATGAATGACTCAATAAGACTTCAAGAATCAGTCAAACAAAAACAAAAACATGAAAATTAGAAGAAAATATGAAATATCTCCTAGTAAAAACAACTGACTTGAAAAATAGATCTAGGAGAGACAATGTAAGGATTACTGGACTTCCTGAAAGCCACGATGAAAAAAAGAATCTAAACACTATCTTCCAGGAAATCCTGAAAGAAAACTGCCCTGAGATTGTAGAATCAGAAGGCAAAATCACCATTGAAAGAATTCACTGATCACCTCCTGAAAGAGACCCGAAAATTAAAATCCCAAGGAAGATCGTGGCTAAATTTCAGGACTATCACACCAAGGAAAAGATTCTGCTAGCAGCTAGAAAGAAACAATTCAAATGTCAAGGATCAATAATTAGAATCACACATGATCTGTCAGCCTCCACATTGAAGGATCCAAGGGCCTGAAATCAGATATTCTAAAAGGCAAAAAAACTTGGATTACAGCCAAGAATAACCTGTCCAGCTAAAATGAGCATTATCCTCCAAGAAAGAAGATGGTCATTCAATGATGTAGGTGAATTTCACCTATTTCTAATGAAAAGACCAGATCCAAACAAAAAATTCGACATCCAAACACAGAACTCAAGAGAAGCATAAAAAGGTAAAAAGGAAAGGACTCTTGAGAACTTTATTTCTACTTGGGGATACTTAAAGTTTGGGGGTATAATTAACTAAATATTACTTTGATAATATGAAAAAGAGAACTAGAGGGGGAAATGTTGTCATACTGGGGAAAAGAGGGAAAAAGTGGTAAAATAAGATCTAAAAAAAAAGGAGGTAAAAACAAGGTAAAATCTCTTGAAGAGGCAAAGAAAACCTAATATAATTGAGAGAAAAGGGGAGGGAGATGAGCATTGTGTAACTCTTACTCTCATCAGGTTGGGCTCTAAAAGTGTATATAAGACACTTGATTTCATGTAGAAACTTGTCTGTTGCTAGAGGGAAGGGGGAGGGAAAGGAGGAAAAGAAAGGGATAAACTAATAGAAGGGAAAATAGAAGAATCAGGGAAAAGGAGTAAAAACAGGGGGAGGGGATCTAAAGGGTGGAGTATTGTTTGGGGGAGGGGGGTCATCAAAAGCAAAGTACTGAGGAGGGGGGAAGGGAGAAAGGGGAAAGAAAAGGGAAAAACATAACTTGGGTAAATAAGATGGCAGGAAATAAAGAATTAGTTATTCTAACTGTGAATGTGAATGGGATGAACTCTCCCATAAAGTGGAAGCAGATAGCAGATTGGATTAAAAACTAGAATCCCACAATATGTTGTCTACAAGAAACACATCTAAAACATAGTGACACATATAGGATGAAGAAAAAAGGCTGGAGCAGAACCTATTATGCTTCAGGTGAACAAAAAAAGCAGGAGTAGCAATCCTTATCTCAGATCAAGTAAAATCCAAGATAGATCTAATCAAAAGAGATAAGGAAGGAAACTATATTTTATTAAAGGTTACCATAGATAATGTAGCAATATCAATACTAAATATATATGCACCAAGTGCAATAGCATCCAAATTCCTAGGGGAGAAATTAAGAGAGATGCAAGAAGAAATAGATAGCCAAACTATACCAGTGGGGGATCTCAACCTTGCTCTCTCAGAATTAGATAAATCAAACCACAAAATAAACAAGAAAGAAACTAGGGAGATAAACCAATTGGTAGAAAAGTTAGGTATGATAGACCTATGGAAAAAATTGAATGGAGACAGTAGGTGTTTACTTTTTTCTCAGCAGTCCATGGAACTTATACAAAAATTGACCATGTGTTAGGGCATAAAAACCTCAAAATCAAATGCAGAAAGGCAGAAATAGTAAATGCATCGTTTTCAGATCATGATGCAATAAAAATCACATGCAATATAAGGCCAGGAGAAAATAGGCCAAAAGTTAATTGGAAATTAAATAATCTAATCCTGAAGAATGAATGGGTGAAAGAACAAATCATAGACACAATCAATAATTTCATCCAGGAGAATGACAATAATGAGACAACATACCAAAATTTGTGGGATACGGCCAAAGCGGTTATAAGGGGCAATTTTATAGCTCTAGATGCTTACTTGCATAAAATAGAGAAAGAAAAGATCAATGAATTAGGCTTATTATGTAAAAAACTAGAAAAAAACAAATTAAAAACCCTCAATTAAATACCAAATTAAAAATTCTAAAAATAAAAGGAGAAATTAATAAAATTGAAAATAAGAAAACCATTGAATTAATAAATAAAACTAAGAGTTGGTTCTACGAAAAAACCAACAAAATAGATAAGCCTTTAGTTAATTTGATAAGAAAAAAGAAAGAGAAAAATCAAATTGTTAGTCTCAAGAATGATAAGGGAGAACTTTCCTCCAATGAAGAGGAAATTAAAGCAATAATTAGGAGTTACTTTGCCCAACTTTATGCCAGTAAGTTTGATAATCTAAATGAAATGGAGGAATATCTACAAAAATATAGATTGCCCAGGTTAACAGAAGAGGATATAAACTATTAAAATAGCCCCATATTAGAAAAAGAAATAGGACAAGCTATTAACCAACTCCCTAAGAAAAAATCTCCAGGGCCAGATGGATTTACATGTGAATTCTACCAAACATTCAAAGAACAATTAATTCCAATACTACACAAACTATTTGAGAAATTAGGGACAGAAGGTATACTGCCAGAATCCTTCTATGAGACCGATATGGTGCTGATAGCTAAACCAGGTAGGGTGAAAACAGAGAAAGAAAACTATAGACTAATTTCCCTAATGAATATTGATGCAAAAATTTTAAATAAGATATTAGCAATGAGATTACAGAAAGTGATTCCCAGGATAGTACATTATGACCAAGTAGGATTTATACCAGGGATGCAGAGCTGGTTCAATATTAGGAAAACTATGAGCATAATTAATTATATTAATAACCAAACTAACAAAAACCATATGATTATCTCAATAGATGCAGAAAAAGCATTTGATAAAATCCAACACCCCTTCCTATTAAAAACACCAGAGAGTATAGGAATAAATGGGCTTTTCCTTAAAATGATCAGTAGCATCTATTTAAAACCAACAGCAAGCATCATATGTAATGGAGACAAAATAAAACCATTCCCAATAAGATCAGGAGTAAAACAAGGCTGCCCTCTGTCACCATTACTATTTAATATTGTATTAGAAATGTTAGCTTTAGCAATAAGAGAAGAAAAAGAGATTAAAGGAATTAGAATAGGTAATGAGGAAACCAAATTATCACTCTTTGCAGATGACATGATGGTATACTTAGAGAACCCTAGAGACTCAACTAAAAAACTACTAAAAACAATTCACAACTTTAGAAAAGTTGCAGGATTCAAAATTAATCCACATAAATCATCAGCATTTTATATATTACCAACAAAATTCAGCAGCAAGAGATACAAAAAGAAATTCCATTCCAAATAACAGATGATAGAATAAAATATTTGGGAATCTATCTGCCAAGGAAAAGTCAGAAACTATATGAACTAAACTACAAAACACTTTCCACACAAATAAAATCAGACCTAATCAATTGGAAAAACGTTAAGTGCTCATGGGTGGGCAGAGCGAATATAATAAAAATGACAATACCACCCAAACTAATCTACTTATTTAGTGCCATACCAATCAAACTCCCAAGAAATTATTTTACAGATCTAGAAAAAATAGTAGCAAAGTTCATTTGGAAAAATAAAAGGTCAAGGATTTCAAGGGGATTAATGAAAAAAAAGGCAGATGAGGGTGGCCTTGCTGTACCAGATCTAAAACTATATTATAAAGCAACGGTCATCAAAACCATTTGGTACTGGCTAAGAAATAGAACAGTCGATCAGTGGCATAGGATAGATTATCAGGATAATCTAAGCAATAACTTTAATAATTTAGTGTTTGATAAACCCAAAGACCCCAGCTTTTGGGATAAGTACTCACTATTTGGCAAAAACTGCTGGGAAAATTGGAAACTAGTGTGGAAGAAATTAGGGCTTGACCCATACCTAACACCACATACCAAAATAAGATCTAACTGGGTTCATGATCTAGATATAAAGAGTGATATTGTAAGCAAATTAGAGGAACATAATATAGTTTACCTCTCAGACCTGTGGAGATGTAATAAATGTATGTCCAAAGAAGATCTGGAACTCCTAATTGAACACCAGATGAATAATTTTGATTATATTAAGTTAAAAAGTTACTGTACAAATAAAAGTAATGCAGACAAGATTAGGAGGGAAGCATCTAATTGGGAAATCATCTTTACATTTAATGGTTCTGATAAAGGCTTCATTTCTAAAATATATAGAGAATTGTCTCATACATATAAGAATTCAAGCCACGCTTCAATAGATAAGTGGTCAAGGGATATGAACAGACAATTTTCAGATGATGAAATTAAAACCATCTCTAGTCATATGAAAAGTTGCTCCAAATCACTATTGATCAGAGAAATGCAAATTAAGACAACTCTGAGGTACCACTACACACCTCTCAGATTGGCTAAAATGTCAGGAAAAGATAACAATGAATGTTGGATGGGATGTGGGAAAACTGGGATACTAATACATTGTTGGTGGAACTGTGAACGGATCCAACCATTCTGGAGAGCAATTTGGAGCTATGCTCAAAAAGTTATCAAACTGTGCATACCCTTTGCCCCAGCAGTGTTTCTATTGGGCCTGTATCCCAAAGAGATGTTAGAAGAGGGAAAGGGACCCACATGTGCAAGAATATTTGTGGCAGCCCTTTTTGTAGTGGCTAGAAACTGTAAACTGTAGGGATGCCCATCAATTGGAGAGTGGCTGAATAAATTATGGTATATAAATGTTATGGAATATTATTGCTCTGTAAGAAACGACCAGCAGGACAATTTCAGAGAGGCCTGGAGAGACCTGCATGAACTGATGCTGAGTGAAAAGAGCAGAACCAGGAGATCATTATACACAGCAACAACAATATTACATGATGATCAATTCTGATGGACATGGCTCTGCAACAAAGAATTGTCTCAAACCAGTTCCAATTGTTCATTGAAGAAAACCATATACACCCAGAGAGAGGGAAATGAAATATGGACCACAATGTAACATTTTCTTGGTCTCTATTGATGTTTCCTTGCATTGTGTTTCCTTTCTCTGATTTTCTTTTTTTTTTTCTGGTAGACAGGATTTTTCTTGGACAACTTGTCAAATATTTCAACATTATTAACATATAGTGGACTTCCTGCCATCTAGGGGAGGGTAGGGACCTGGGGGTAAAATTTGTAATGGAAAGCTTTGTAAAGATCAATGCTGGGGAACTACCCATAGATATGTTATACAAATAAAAAGCTTTAATAAAAATAAATAAATAAATAAATAAAAGTGTATATCAGACACTTTATTTAAAAAAAAAAAAATCTACAGCCCTTTGCAAATTTTAAGGAATTGTAGGAATATCAGTTGTTATCATTATTATTCCTTAGTTTTTATTCTTTGTATAGCTGCACTTGCTTCAGAAACTTTCAGAGTTTTCTTTTTCTTTTTGTTTTCATATTTATGGGAGTCTACACAAAAGTAACATCTTTTCCATTTCTAAAAACAAGAAGGTCCCCTAAAATATAAAGGAAGAAGATAAAGTTGACGTTCCCTTTTCCAAATTTCTACACATTTCATAGTTACTTATCTTATTCATAAGCTCCTTAAATGCCAATTGTTTCATTTTTTCCTTTGCCTCCCCATTTCCTAGTTCAATACCTTGTGCATAGTAAGACTTCAATAAATTCTTACTGAATCTATGATTAACAACTGGTAGATATTGTACTTTGATTCAAATGATGTCATAGCAATTCTGGTTAAATAGTGAAATGTTTAATCAATAAACTTTTTTAGTTTATATAGGAAAAAAACTGATTTGAATATTTTTCTTTTTTCCTCCAATGACTGAATTTAAGAGATGTTTTAGCACTATTTGGACAGAAGTGCAAATGAGTATATTGGGAACAGGGAATAATTATTTACATATCACCTCCTATGTGCCAGGTATTAAGTTAAGCACTTTTGAAAATATTGTCTCATGATTATGGGGGGCGGAGCCAAGATGGCGGAGTGAAAAGGTGACTTTCTGCCTCTCCTCCGATCTTCTCTCAAATCAACAATAAAATAAGCCTCTGAACTGATCTTCAAGTCAACGAACTCAGAAATATTTGGACACTGCTCTCTGGATAACTTCATATCAGGTTAGTCGGACTCGGACAGAGAGATAAATAGACGACAACTGTGCAGGCTGGTAGTGAGGGTGGGACTCAGCTCGGCTCATCTTGGAAGAAATTCCAAACTCCAAACTCCAAATTCCAAACACCTGGAGTTTATCTGAGGCACTCGGGACACTCTGCCCTGATTGGGGACAGGTGTTCTGGCAGACTTGCCTTGTTTAAGGAGTAATTCGGACTTAGTCCTAGCCCCCACCGGCCCAGCACCTTAAGTCAACTCGCCGAAGTGCCCCAGGGCAAAGCGTCTTCAGCCGAGGTTTTTTTTTTTCCCCTACCTTAAAGAGATATCCACTCTGTCTAAAAAAAAAATGATGAAGAAACAAAAGAGAGCTCTCACCATAGACAGCTTTTATCAAGGCAAAGAAATGACCTCAGATACAGAGGTTTCTTTAGACAAAAATCCAGAAAAAAACAGCAACGACCATCACTGGTCCCCGTTTCAAAAGGCCTTTCTGGAAGATTGCATAAAGAACCTCAAAAGAGAGCTGGAGGATAAATGGGAAAATAAATTGAAATCAGTGCAAGAAGGATACAGTATCTTGCAAGAAGGATATGATGCTCTGCAAAAGAGATATGAAAAAGACACCAATTTATTAAAAAATAAAATTAGTGAAGTGGAAAAAGAGTGCAGTGAACAAATTGGCCAGTTACAAAAAGAACTTAAAAAGGTAACTGAAGAAAACAACACTTTAAAAATAAGAATTGAACAAATGCAAGTGAATGACTCACTAAGACTTGAAGAATCAGTCAAACAAAAAC